>CM070537.1:34472689-34562511 GCA_036346415.1 Raddia guianensis | reverse complement strand
CTCCATGACTCCTTCACAAGACCTCATATGAACTACTAGTGGGACGAGGCCCAACATCTCTTACTTCGAGTCTTGGTTTGCAAGGTATACATTTATAAGAAAGGACTCATTTGGGTAAGTTGCAAAAGGTGTGACATTGGTATCATGTTAGACTACTCTTCTCGCTCCAAGGCTTTTTGAGTTTTAATAATTCTCTAGGGTTAGTTGAGGAAGCCTATGATGTTAAATTTGGCGAAACTTCGTTGGCTCATAAAATGAGCAAGATATGATAAGAAATGTAGGTGATGAGCCACGCATGAAGCCATGGAGTTGGGAGAAATTGACCCTCCAGGAGAGGTACCAAAAGATGAAGTAATCTCTCCGCCCATCTTCATCGATAATCAAGCTCAAGACACCTCTCCAACAACTCAAGATCAAGCGGTGGGCCGGAGATGCAAACTTTGAAGTTGATCAAGCTCAAGGGGAGGCATCGATCTACAAGTACAACGTCGAACAACATCGCTCTCTCTCCAAGGATCATCCCTAAATCAAATCATTGGCAATCTTAATCAAAGGCGTAAGAACCCGTTCTCATCTGCTAATTATTGTGAGTGTCGATGTAATAAATAAATAGTGGGGTACAAGAGCATTAAGAGTAGAAAGGCAAAGCCCAATGGCGTGGGTGAGCCTCGGGAGGCAGGGAAGCCTGAGCGTCGGTGAGCGAGCAAGGCCCATGGCCCAATGGCGAGCCCTCGAGAGGCAGGGAGGGCCACAGCGTCAGCCAATGGCAAGCCGTGGCGTGGCGAGCCCCTCGAGAAGGCAGGAGGGCCCCCGCAGCGTCGTGAGCGGGCGTGAGGCCCAGTCGTGGGCGAGCCCCTCGAAGGCAGGGAAGGCCCCAGCGTCGAGCCGAGGCGGTGACGAGCCCGTGGCGTGGGCGGAGCCCTCGGAGGCCGGGAGGCCCCGCGCCAGTGGGTGCGTGGTGCGGAGCCCTCAGGGCAGGAGCCCGCGCGCCAGTGGAGTGCGTGGGCGAGCCTGGAGGCGGTCGAGGCCCAGCGGCCGAGGCGGGCGTGTGGTGAGCCTCCGATGGTGGCGGGAGCCCCAGCGCGCGGAGGCGGAGTCGTCGTGTGAGCCCCTCGAAGACCCGGTGAAGACCGGTGAGGCCCCAGCGTCGGGCGGGGCCAGCGTGCTGAGTGTTCGCGAAAGGAGTCTTGGGCAGAAGGCTCCCCCCATGAGGGCAAAGAATGACGCATTAATGAGACATCCTGCAGTAGTGGTAGTGGAAGAAATGATTACGCTTCTGATGGCCCTTGCAGTCTGGCGGTACATTCGTGTAAACGCCGTAGAAGAATTGTGAGCGAGAGGAGGTTTGCTTGAAGAGCCGCCCGCGTCGGGAGGAGCAGGCGGGGCCCATGAGACTCACCGGTGTGGGCATGTCTTGGGTGAAGAGCCACTGCGAACCTGTGAGGCAGCTGGCTGGCGTGGGCGGTAACGCGTTTTCGTCTCTTCATCGTGTCTTGTCGATTATCTTGAGAGCCTTTATCTTGCCTACCCCCTCGGCTCTCCGTCATTCGAGGCTTGTATAAAAGGAGAGGAGAGAGGGAAGGGGAACACGTTAGGTAGGATTGAACACTCGATTCGTGAGAGCACTCTGTAAAGACTTTCCCTTTCAACCACAATCGAGAAAAGAGCTAAGGCTCGGCGGGAGTAGGACTATTACACGAGGAGTCGAACACTGGGTAAATCTGCGAGTCGTTCCTTGTTGAGCCAGCGCTCAAATCGAATCGAGCTTGATCGAGTCGGCTAGCGATAAAAATCGACCCGGGGTGTGATCCATGATGGTTGAAGCGGAGAACCACGCCCCGTCGATCGCTTAGCGCCCAGTAGTAGGAGGCGCTAAGCGTCGGTTCAAGCTCTTGACCCTTCTTGAAGCGATGGCGGAGAAGCGATGGAGATGGGCGAAGCGGCGCTAGAGGCTGCAGCCGCAGGTCGGCATGGCGATGGCGGCGAATCACCGGCGGTGGCCGCCCGTCTGAAGGCTGGAGCCACAGCGGAAAAACCACCTCGGCCAAGCTAAGCGGCGCTGGCCTTGGAAAGTGCGATCCGGCCGCAGAACCTCCGCGGCGAGGCCTGTGGAAAACCCACGGTTCGGTGACTCCGGACTCCCGTGGCGCCGTGGTTGGCCAACAGCACTCGTCGGCAATTGCAGCGGCGTGATGGTGCAAGTCTCGAGGCGGGGGAGCGGCGTTTCCAGCGTCCTCTCGTTCTTTGTTGCCCTCGCATTCCTCTCGCGAGATCTCTGTTGAGGCGGGGCCAAGATGACAAGAACCGAGGCGACCCCTCGGGGGCTCGGCCGGCGAGCGTCTTGAGTGGCGCGATCTCGGTCCCATCGGAGGACCGCCACTTGCTTTGCATGGAGAAGACACTGCGTGACAAGCTCCTTGACGCGACCAGCCCAGACCATGTCGCCGCCGTCTTGAGAGACCAACAAGAGGTTCCCCCAGGCTGCCCGGACGGTGAGGTGGCGCTTCTTGGCGCCACCTAGGCTGCAAAGCGTGGCGAGACCGCGTCCGAGGCGAGGAGGCTCCAGCGTCGGTCTGCAGCGCCTTTTCTAAGAACTTGCGCCCGCGTCCGATGGCGGAGCAGTTTCGTCCGGCCCCCATGAAAAAATCTGACAGCTCCACCAACCACGATGAGTTTTGCAGTTATCTGACGGTGATGCAACCCATTGGAGGTCGGGAAGGTTCTGGCGAACTACTTTCCAGCAGTCCTCACGGTGAACCAGCTCGTGGCTCATGAACACCCCGGTCAGGTGGGGTCATGGAAGGAGCTCTCGGAGCTCTTCGTCACCAACTTCGAGGGCACCTTGAGCAGCCGGGGTGAAGGCGACCTCCTAGCGTGGAAGCGGAAGAAAGGAGAGTCGTTCTTGGCGACTACATTCGGTAACAGATCAGGTCCGCCAACACCATCACGACATCTCCATCGGCAATAGTCACGGCATTCGGGAGGCGCGCCGAGACCCCAAGGTCAAGAGAAGATGGCCACCCGCAAGATTAAGACCACGGAAGGCTCTTCACCTTGGCGCTGAGTCGCCCTCCGGTGAGCTGCATCCGCCCGACTCTTGTGGCGGGGCCAAGCTAACGTAGGCGGGCGGGACCTCGAGAACCCGTGACAAGGACAAGAAAGAAGCGCAAAGCGGCCAGAGACCGGCAGCAGTCATAGCCGCCATCCAGCCTTGGCAACAACAACGACGACCATGACAATACAGCGCAAATAAATGGCCAGGCGAAAAAAAAAATGTGGCCTTGGCGCCCGGTGATCTGATCCGTAAAGAATGGCAGCGGCGGCTCTGGCGTCGCCGTGGCGCGGCAACCCCATGATGACAAGCGAGACCATCGCCCGTGAGTGGGGCGGAAGGCCCTATTGTCCCATCCACCGCAACAACTCTCCACGACTTGGCGGATTGCCATGTCGTCGGCAAAAATAATTGAGCGGGCGAGTCCACGACAACAGCGGCGGCAAGCGTCCGGCGATGGCAAAAGGAGCAAGGGCGGCTTGGTTTTCGGCGGGCGGGCGAGTTACCGTCATCACAGCGGTTGACCACCTATCCGTCCCGCTAGCTTTAAGCGTGCGATGAGGAGGTGTCTTGCCGCCGTGCCGACTTTAGGTCGATGAAGCGGTGGCGTGGTCGGAAGCGGCCGATTGCGTTCGATCGGGCCGATCACCCAACCCGATCTGCTTGACCTGGGCATCTCCGATCGTGGTTGCACCACGGTCGGAATGTAAAGCTAGGGCGGGTTACGGTAGGCGGAGGATTCCTCAACCTCTGTCACGCCCGGTCGCGTGGCGCCAAATCAGCAGCGGGAGCTTATGCCAGCGCTCCGTTCTTGACGCGGCAAATTTGGTCCAGTCCCTTCTAGGCGCATTAATCTCGGTGACTTCGGAGCTCGGAACAACTTCGCCGAGATGCTCGAGTTTGAGGTGGCGGTTCGACCTCCTAGCGCCATACTAGGTCGGCGTGACCAAGTTCATGGCGGTGTGCCACTATCGTACATGGTGGTGAAGATCCGAGGGCCGGCCGGCCCCATCGTTTAAAGTGGACCGCCGGGCGCTCCGCTGCGACAAGAGCGCCCTCGCGCTTGGCGAAGCGTCGGTCTGAAGCCGAGCCGACTTGGGAGCTCCTCCGGCGAACCCGTGCCTCACCGGTTCGTCCGCGGAGTTAAAGCGGTCTCCTGGCGAAGTCGGACCAGCGAACCGTTCGGGTGGGCGCCTCTCGGCGCCAAATAGGAAGCGCTCGTCTCCTTCCTCGGTCGAGCCTTGAGCGTGTTTGCGTGGCAGCCGTCCGACATGGTTTGGGGTCCCGGGGAGGTGATTGAGCACAAATTGGCGGCGTTCCCGGCCGACGGTCGTGCAAAAAGTCGGGAAGCGGTCGGTGGGCGCCCGAAGTTATCCGCCCGAAGGTGGACAAGCTCTTAAGAGGCGGGGTCGTCGCGATGTCGCCCATCGGTGGCTCGCGAACCCGTCCTCGTCAAGAAATCAGCGGTATTTGGAGGATGTGCGTGGACTTCACCGACCTCAACAAAGGCATGCAGAAGGATCCGTACCAGCTGCCCCAGCGTCGATCTCATCGTCGACTCAAGCTGCGAGTCTGACGGCTGTAACTTCTGGATGCATACTCTGGGTACCACCAGTTAGCATGGCGAAGAAGATGAAGACAAGACCGCCTTTGTCACGCCCATGGGCGTCTCTTATACTAAGGATGGCGTTGATTTGAAGAATCTGGGCCCAACCTATCGGAGCCATGCATATCGCTCACGCGCTCCCAAGTGGGGCGGAACACAGGAGGTGTATGTCGACGACACAGTGGTGAAGTCAAGAAAGGCGGAGGTTGATCGGCGACTTGGAAGAGACCTTCGCCAACTTTGAGGAATCTTGCATCAAGCAATCGAGAGAAATCGTGTTCGGCCGTTCCGTCAGACAAGCTATGGATTCCTCGTTTCCCAGGAGGGATTAGGCGAACCCGACAAGATCGCGTGATCGAGAACATAGAAGCCCAAGCCAGCGACTTGGCGGATCACGATGCTTGGTGGGGTGCTTGACCTCCTGGGCGCTTTATAGCTACTTTGGGGGACAAAAGTCTCCTTTGCTCAAGCTCCTAAGGAAGACCAACGAGTTCGAGTGGGCGGCGGGGCGGAGGCGTTCGGCGGCTGAAAGTACCTTACCTCCCGCCCGTGCTGAGTCGCCCGGCCCAGGCGAGCCGTTCAATCCTCTCGTCGCAGCAAACCCAGGCGATCGGCCAGCGGTCTTTGGTGGCGGAGAGAGGCGTCCGGCGCCCCATTTACTCGTCGACAAGGTCCTCCAGGCCTTGAAACAAGGTATTCACAGCACCGAGAAGATGCTCTACGCCCGTCTTGACACATCCAGCTCGCCACTACTTCGAGGCGAGAGTCGCAGTCTTGACCAAGTATCCCTGCGGAGATCCTCTTCAACCCGCGGTGACAGATCGCATGTCGCCAAGTGGGCCATGGAGCTGGCGAATTCGATCTCAAATTCGCTCCCCGAGCGGCCATCAAGGGCAAGCTCTGGCGGAATTCATCGTGAGTGGACTCGTGGACCTTGAGACTGAAGATACCCCGGTCTCCTCGCCCGTGGACTCTCTTCTTCGACGGCTCATTCCGGTTTGGAGAAATTGAAATTGGCGTCGTCTGGTGTCTCCCACCGTGATGTCGTTCGGCACTGGTGGTCTTGGACTTCAGCGCCACCAACAACGCCCATGGAGTATGAAGGGCTTTCGCCCGGAGCTCGGGGTGGCCGACCCTTGGCATCCGGCTACAAGTAAAAGCGACTCTCTCACAGTCATCAACGAGGCGGGAAGGATTTCTCTGCTCGGATCCGTCATGGCGGCCTACTGGCGGTCTTGCCGGTTGGGCGGCACTTTGAGGTTTGGGCCGTGCACATCCTCGCCGTGACAACTACATGGCGGATGAAGCTGTCTCGGTGCCTCGTCAAGGGCACTGTTCAGTGGGGTCTTTGAAGAAAGACTCATGTGACCGTCTGTCATGACCCGATTCTGGCGGGGCGGCGCTTTCCTGGCAGCAGCTCCACCTCTGGAGGAGGCGTCACCAATCTGCTGCGGCTCCCGATTAGAGGAGGCGGAAGAAGCTGGCGAGCGGTTGAGGCGGAAAGCGCCCGGGCCAGCGAATCGTCGGCGACAATGTCTGAAACGTCGTCGCTTTTCGTCCGGGAAGGTCGATGGATGGATCCGATCCTAGCCTACTGCGGGATGGAGTGATCCCGGCGATGTGCGTCGGTGAGAAGATAGCAGCAAAGGCCAGCGCTACATACAGTAGAGTGGGGACCTATATCGCCCGAGCGCAAATGGAGTTCTCTGAAGTGTGTCACTTTCGAGGCGGGGAGTGAAATTCTCTCTGAGATCCATGGAGGCATGTCGCGGGAGCCATTGAGGCCGGGCGTTGGTGGAAAAGCTTTCGCCCACGGTTTCTATTGGCCTCTGCCCTCGAGGATGCCTTGAGTGGTGAAAATCTGGCGTGCCAATTTCATGCTAAGCAAATCCTGAGACCGGCCGGTAGCGCAAACCATTCCGCTCTCTGGCGTTCATGATGCAGAATTTGAACATTCTGGCCCGTTCCGCGAGGCGGCCAGGAAATACACTCATCATTAAATCGCCATCGACAAGTTCACCAAGTGGGTTGAAGCCTCGCCGGTCCGGCGATCACGTCCTGTGCGGGCTATCAAGTTTGTGAAAAACATCTTCGTCGGTTCGGTGTGCGTAGCAGAAATTATCGCGATAATGGCGCTCGATTCAAAAGCGCTGATTTCCAAAGGCGGTGCGAGGTTGGGTACCAAGGCGTGCTTTGCCTCGTTCTTGCCGAAGAGCAATGGGCAAGTGGGCGGCGACGTGGAAGTACTCAAAGGGCTCAAAACAAGGCGTTCGACCGCTGGAGAAGCGCTGACAAGCTGGCGGAAGATTCCACCGTATTGTGGTTGCTGGACAACTCAATGAGCCACGGCGAGACCCCCTTTCTGGTGTATGGCTCTGGCGGTGCTCCCATCAGCTTCGCCTTGGTTCCCCAAAGTGGCGGCGTTCAGCGAACCAAGACCACGACCGGCGTCGGGATGAAGTAAATCTCTGGAGAGATCAAGGCAAGCGGCGATCCGGGCGCCAAATGTCAGCAGTAACCGCCGTTATCAAGCAAAAAGCGGTGTGTGTGAAGAACTTGGCGTGGGCGACCTCGTCTGCATAAAATCAAGCAGGCGGCGCAACAAAGCTATCTCCCCTGTGGGAGGCCCCTTCAAGGTGGTCTCGATCTCACTTGAGGCTCGGTCAGGCTCGCATTCGAGGGCCAGTCGTGAATTGGCGAACACTTGGAGCGTCGGCGGTGAGAAGTTCTACCCGTGAGTAGCAGTTCGAAGCCTTTTTTAACCTTCCTTTGGGCCGGCGAGTCTTCTTCCTTCACTTCGCCTCGAGGCTGCGTTGTACAAAGCCATCTTCAATAAGAGATAAGTTACATCTCCTTGTGGGCATCTGTTTCTTTTTCGCCTCAAGTCATTAGAAAGCGATACTGCGAAAATTTGGTAGCGAAAAAAGTACTCAAGCGAGATGGCCCCTTAGTTCAGAATGACGCCCTATGACTTCATGATTTAGGCGAAAGACGGAAGCGGGCTCTAGCTGGTCGTCGGCTTGGTTTGAGCAATGTGCCAGCAGCGGCACGGCGACTAGACCACTTCGAAGGCTAAGTTCCATCCCGCGATGTCTAGGGTCGGTTCGCAAAGAGGCCATAAGGGTTGAAGTAACCCGGATGCACGAGGAAAAAGCGCTCACTTTCAGCGAAGCTACGTCTAAAGCTTTTTGGCGTCGGTAAGCCTTAGAAAGGTCTGTTAGAAAACGATACGCGAAAATTTGGTAGCGAAAGTACTTAAAGTGATGGCCCTTGATTGCAAAACAAGCGCTTATAACTTCTGTTGGTGCGAAACCGTGCGGACGGAAGCGGGTTCTAGCCGGTGTGTCGGCTCGGTCTGAAACAATGCATAGCAATGGCACAGCGACTAGACCACTTAGGAAGCTAAGCGCTTCGCCACGTAACGTTTAAGTCGGGTTGCGAGAGGCCATAAGGGTTGAAGTAACGGGCGCCTAAGAAGCGGCGCTCACTTGCGGCGAAGCGTTCGATCTAAAACCTTTGGCGGGGTGCCCCATTTGATTCAACAAGTCAAAGTCGTGCGAAGTTCAAATAAGACTCACGACAAAAGAGCAAAAGTTTGTTTGCATTTATAGGCAACAATCACAAAGGCAAAAAAGGCCGAAGTCTCGCTTCTCCCCTGATACTGCGCCTTCCATTTGGAGCGGCGCCCCCATCATGGACCTTGATCGTGGCGGTGTCAACCAGCGCTGCTTTCGAACGGTCCGGTGGCGCGAAGTTCTCCGATGGCGGCGTCGAGGTCAACAGCGTCCGGGCGAGCGATTACCAGAGATGAACGCCGGCTTCAAGCGCCGTGGCGGCCGTCTTGATCGCCCGCGTCGCAGCGCCGCCGGAAGGGCCGCGAGGCCAGGCGGCCGTCCTCTGCGCCGGCGTCTTCGCGGCCGTCTCCTCAGCGAGGATCGCGAAACTTACCAGTGGATCTGAAGCGTCCGGAAGCATGATGGCCGTCTGCGACATGTCGCCCAGTCGGGCCTTCGAAGTGCTCGGCGAGTCTTGATCTGCTTGGCGGCCGCGGCGGCGGAAAGTGCCATGCGACCTCGCGAGTCATCGCCTCGCCAGCGGTCTCTTGGCAAGGAGCCCGCCCGCGATTCAGCCGCGGATCGCTCCGCCAAAGCAAGAAACTTACTCCGCGTCGCCCAGTGCGGGAGAGGTGCAGCGCCTCAAAAGGCGTCGTCGTCGGTCCACGGCGAGATGGCGGCGGCGCCAGCCAGCGAGGTTGCGAAGGTTCTCCCGCCCGCGCCGGACTCTCGGCGCCGCAGGCGACCTCCGTCGAAGGCAGCCCAGGCGGTGAAATTTGGCGAGTCGCGTGGAGTGGAGCTCGATGCCCGCGTCGTCTGTTCCAGAAGGACAAGCAGGGTTGGGTATGCAAAACGCGTAGCATGCTAACCCTAATCACGAAGTGTCGCAGCGCGAGGAAAACCAACTGAAGCGGTGCGCCTGGCGAAAGCTGAAGAGCTCAAATCGCTTGCTTGCTGGCGAAGTGGCCAGCCTTGATCGCGATCATGATCGTCGCCGTCGAACTGCCTTGGCCCAGCCTTGGCCAGTCTTGTGCACGTCTGTGGCCAGTGGCAGCGGCCTTGCCAGGAGAAGCGTCGGCGTGGGAGGCGGAAAAAGCAGGCGCGGCGGCGCCAGTTCTGGCGTCGCCAGCGCTCGCCCGATGGCGGAAGCGGCGGCGATAGCAGAACCCCAGTGGTTGGGGCAGCGAAGCGGCGAAGCCAGAGACTTGAAAGCGCGCTCTCTTGGGCTCGCCCTCCTCCTCTCGTCGTCGTCGTCGGCAGCAAGGATAATGGCGCTTCCAAGGCCTTGGTAGTCGGCCGCCACAACAGAACAGCAGCGGCGCGGAAGCTTAGGCGGTCGCCGTGGCGGCTTCGCGGATCTGCAGTGGTCCCGGGCCCGCTTGGACGCGAGACGAAGACCTCCATGAGAACGCGCCTGCAAGTGAAGGTTCGCTCCGCGATCGATCGCGAGAGAGGCGGATGCCGCCCGTGAAGCGATCGTCGTCGGTCGTGCCTTGATCATCGAACCCTTGACCGATCCGAACACGTCGCCCGACGCGTTCCCATCGGTGAACACCGAAGAAAAGCAAAAGTTGGCTATTAGCCAAAAATGGAAAGAAGGAAGGTACAAAATCCAAAAAAGCGAGGTATTCACCTCCAAAAGGCGTGTGAGTCCGTCGTTATCGCCGTAAATGCGTCCGGTAAGCGCGCCCTCGGTGAGCGGAGCAAAGTCGGCGCCCATAAAATCCGCCGCCACGTGGGTTCGGTGAGCCTGGCGGCGGAGCTCGACAATCTGCGCCGCCATCACCTCCGTGCTTTCGCCCGGATCGTCCGCGTCTAGCTTGGGCCCCCGATCGGCGGTGGGCTCCATGAGATCGTCGGGAAGAAACAAGATCGTCGCGGCCGCTTGAGTCCTCCGCGTACAACCATTGCGGTGCAGTCCTTCGGTTGGACTTGACCGCGGAAGGGATAAAGGCGGAGTAGCGCGGGCGTGAAATGCGACTCCCAGCGGCGCTCGGCGCGAGCCGTGTGCAAGGCGAAGATTCGGCGTAAAGCGGGAGATTGGCATCGTCCCCGAACATCTCGCGAAGGTGGCGAAGATGACCGAGGCCATGATCGAGTTAGGAACTAGGTGCGCGCTTTGGATCCGTGAAAGCGAAACACCCCGGGAAGAATTGAATCTGGCGGGACAAAGGCCGCCCGGCATCGCCATCGAGAGAAAGGTCACGATCTCCCAGCGAGACTTCGGCATGATGGTGCGGCGGAACCGGCGGTGGTCGGTGGCCTGAATTGATTGGCGCGCCACGATCCTCATCGGCGGTGGAAGCGAGCAAAGCGGCTCCGAGCGGTGCGGCATCAGCGGCCCTAACTTCGCTTAGAGACCATGGAAAGATTTAAGCGGTGGCGGCTGGCGAAAACTTGGTGGCGATTAGCGAGATCTTTGTGGTAGCGGCGAAGAAAGCGAAGGACCACTTTAAGACTTAAGCGTCGCGGAAGGATTGGCCGTATTGGTGAAATATTATAAGCGTGAAGCGCGGCGTGACGATTTAGGTTCCATGCATGTGGCGCCATCATTGCCCGTAGCGTTTTTGGTTTCATGGCGGCGTAGTTCCCAAGGAAGATCGTGTGCGGTGAAGGATCGGCGTCTGGCGACGCGGTGGTGGGCTCCCACGATCGTCTCCTTGGCGCAAAAGCGGAAAAATACCATGTGACGGTTCGCGTATCATAGTGGACAGGAGCTCTTGTCGGTGTAATAAATCTGGGGTACAAAAACATTGAAAGGCGAGAGGGCCCAGCGCGTCGAGGCGAGCAAGGCCCAGTAGCGTGGTGAGCCCTCGAAGGCGGAGAGGCCCAGCGCGTCGGCGAGGCGAGCAAGGCCCAATGGCGTGGGCGAAACCCTCGAAGGCAGGGAGGGCCCAGCGCGTCGGTGAGCGGCGAGGCCCGTGGCGTGGGCGAGCCTCGAGAGGCAGGAGGGCCCAGCGTCGGCGAGCGGCGAGGCCAATGGCGTGGGGGAGCCCCTCGAGAGGCAGGGAGGGCCCCACGTCGAGCGGGGGCGGCGAGGCCAGTGGCGTGGGCGAGCCCTCGAGGGGGAGGCCCAGCGCGCCAGGTGGGTGCGTGGGGAGCCCCTCGAGGCAGGAGGCCCAGCGCCCAGTGGGTGCGTGGGCGAGCCTGGAGGCGAGTCGAGGGCCCAGCGCGCCGAGGCGTGTGGGCGAGCCCCTCCGATGGTGGCGGGGCCCCAGCGCCCAGGCGGGTGCGTGGGCGTGAGCCTCCTGAAGACCGGTGAAGACCGGTGGGGCCCAGCGTCGGGCGGGGCCAGCGTGGCGAGTGTTGCGAAAGGTCTTGGGACGAAGGCTCCCCTGCCGCCGAAGACGAGCGCATTAATGAGACATCCTTGCGAGTAGGCGGCGGAAGAAATGATTACGCTTCTGATGGCCCTTGCGGTCAGGCGGTACATCCTTTGTGTGCCAGAAGAATGTGGCGAGAGGAGGTTTGCTTGAAGAGGCCGCGCGTCGGGAGGCAGGCGGGGCCCTTGTGAACTCACCGGTGTGGGCTGTGCGGGTGAAGGCCACTGCGAACCTGTGAGGCGGCCTGTTGGCGTGGGCGGCACGTTTTCGTCTCTTCTGTCGTGTCTTGTCGATTATCTTGAGACCTTTGTCTTGCCTACCCTCGGCTCTCTCCGTGCATTCGAGGCTTGTATAAAGGAGAGGAGAGAGAGGGAAGGGGGCATGTTGGGTAGGATTCGAACACTCAGTTCGTGAGAGCACTCTGTAAAGACTTTCCCTTTCAACCACAATCAGAAAAGAGCTAAGGCTCGGCAGGAGTAGGACTATTACCAGCGAGAGTCCAGAACACAGGTAAATCTGCAGTCGTTCCTTGTTGAGCCAGCGCTCCGTCGAATCGAGCTTGATCGAGTCGGCTAGCGAGTAAAAATCTGACCGGGGTGTGATCCGCGATGGTTGGCGGAGAACACGCCGTCGATGAAACATCACGCCTTTGTGTCTATTGTTGAGCCTAGGACCATTGATGAGGCATTGGCGGATGTGGATTAGATAAGCGCCATGCACGAAGAATTAAATAACTTCACCCACAATAAAGTTTGGGAGCTTGTGGAAAGACGAGGGATCACAATATCATTGGCACTAAATGAGTCTTCCGCAACAAACAAGATGAGAAGCGGTGAAGTAATCTGAAACAAGGCAAGATTGGTGGCGCAAGGTTTCACTCAAATCGAAGGTCTTGGTGTGGAGAAACCTCGCCCCGTTGCTCGACTTGAAGCTATCTGATTACTCTTGGGCATTCGCCTCTCTCTATAATATTACTCTCTTTCAAATGGATGTTAAGAGTGCTTTTCTAAATGGTTTTATTGATGAACTTGTTTATGTCGAGCAACCTTGGGTTTTGAAAACCTTAAACACCCAAACCATGTCTATAAGCTCACTAAGGCGCTATCTGATGTCAAGCAAGCTCCTAGAGCATGGTATGAGCGTCTTAGGGACTTCCTCTTAGAAAAGGGATTTAAAACCGGTGCGATTGATTCCACATTGTTTCTAAAGCCTATAGAAAATGATTTATTTATTTGTCAAATATATGTGGATGATATTATCTTTGAATGCACTAACAAAGCTAAATGTAAGGACTTTGGACAAATGATGTACAAGGAATTCGAAATGTCTATGATTGGTGAACTCACTTTCTTCCTTGGATTTCAAATCAAGCAACTACGAGAAAGGACCTTCATTTGCCAAGAGAAATATACAAAGGACCTTCTCAAGCGGTTCTCTATGGATGATTGCAAATCGATCAAAACACCAATGGCCACTAATGGGCATCTTGACTTGAATGAAGATGGAAAGCCCGTGGACCAAAAGCTTTATCGCTCCATGATCGGTTCACTTCTCTATCTCACCGCTTCTCGACCCAATATTATGTTTAGTGTGTGCATGTGTGCTCGCTTTCAAGCATCCCCTAAAGAAGTGCATCTTATTGCCGTAAAAGCGCATTTTGAGATATCTAAAATCACTACTAGCCTAGGACTTTGGTACCCCAAGGGAGGCGTGTTGAGCTTCTTGGCTATTCCAGACTTCGGATTATGCGGTTGCAAAATTGATCATAAAAGCACCTCGGGGTTGTCACTTGCTAGGGCGGCTCACTCGTGTCATGGACTTGAGGAAGCAAAACTCGATGGCGCTATCTACATGAGCCCGGAATATGTAGCGGGGAAGATGTTGTGCTCAAGCTGTTGTACATGACCACGGATGCTTAGTGACTTTGGGCTAAAATTTGAAAAAGTGCCACTTCTATCGATAATGAAAGTCACGGTGAAAATAGCCAACAATCGGTCCAACATTCCGTACAAAGCACATCGACATCCGACATCACTTTATTACGTGACCACGTTGCAAAGGGTGACGTTGTGCTTGCCTACGTCTGACGGAAGACCAATTGGCGGATATTTTCACCAAACCCATGGATGAGGCATGGTTTTGCAAATTAAGAAATTAACTCAACATACTAGATAGATCAAATGCGTGTTGATTGGATTTTGTGATTTTTGAGTCTTATTTGAATTTTTCCATTTGCTTTTGACCCATGTCACATTTAGGGGGAGCTTAATTTCAAATCACGATCTCAAAACTCCCTCTAGTGGTGATAGTGGTGAAGAGATAAGTTTGATTTTGGGTTAGCACATTCTTGTCCCATATCTCAAGCCAAAACAAATTTGAAATTGTCGACTATCCTTATCTTCTTACCGCTTCAAACTTCTCAATTTGAAAAATCTTATCCTTTTTGAAAAATTTGCTCCATATGTATATTTGTTCTCTTGAAAATCATATGGCATCAAAATTGTTGAAAATATTTGAAAATGAGCCAAAATTTAAAACATGTGCTTGAACTCTAAAGTGAACCCCTATCGCGATCCTCGTACCTATATGAGACATCAAGGCAAAATTTGGGTTCACACATTTTCTTGATCTCTAAGATCAAAATTTGAGATTTTGAATTTGGTTGGTTTTATCATCATATTAGAATCTTACCCTTTCAAAATTAAAATTTAAAATAACTTCAAATTGCTCACATTTGAATTTTTCTTCGAATATTGAGCAAAAATGGAGAATATCCCTTCAAAACACTATTTTCATAAAAATCCTTGTATTGGTGGGGCCCTTGAGTCGAAAAGTGCTTCTTTGTGGCGTTTTACTGCCTTCATCGGACGCCGTCAGGAAACTTTCAGACGCCGTCCAGCGAGGTCTTCTTGTGTCGTCGCATCGTCTGTCGAGACCGCCGTCCGTAACTAGCGGACGCCGTCAAGCGAGATCTTCGTCATTGCAATGCTCTGTCGGACATTGTCTGGAGTTCTCTGGACCCGTCCAAGCGAAGCGTTCAGCGCTGCAACCCGTATTGTTGGGCCTTGCGTCCTATAAGCGTCGGGCGCCGTCAGCAGACCCAACCATGCAGATCGAGCCTTAACACCCTACGGCTCCCTCTCTCCTCATTTGTCTTCACTATCCACTTCTAGCAGCGCCGCCCTACTCCTTCTCCTCACGGGGAAGGTCCTCGGCGATCTCGTGAAATCCACCACCAAGCGGCTTCCCTCGTCCTCCTCTTGATTCCCCGCTGCGGGGATTGAAGGTGGGCAACCAGTCGTCGCCTCGTCTCCGTCGAGTTCCCTCCTTTCTCCTGGGGAAGGGCCTGAGGGGCGATCCTCTCGCGCCAGCGGCTTCCTCTTCCTTCTAGGGCTCGATGCGGCTTCCCTTCTTTTCCCACATATTCCTTTGGTTCTGAGTTCTAGGTTTTGAATAGAGTTTTCAGCGTTTGTGTCTAGGGTTGGCTCGTGGTGTGGTTGGCTCTTGGTCGGTGGGCTCTTGGTAGTGGGATTGATTAAATCGGTGGGCACTTGGTGGGAGGGAGTGATTCGAGATGTCGCGTTCATTGAAGAAGTTTGGCAAGGCTCTGAAGCGGGACGAGTGGTCGTCGTGTGACGATGGCGGTAGGGGTGATCTGATTACATTGATGAGGCGGCGGCGGTGCCGCTCCTCCTCGCCTGAAGAAAAAGTTACTAGAGGGATATCTGACGCGGCATGATCAAGGATACAATTGAAAGCGGGTTGCGGGGTCTTCTTTTGCGACCACCGGGGGCGTTGGCGATGACACTTATCTTTGAGGACCCGATAGATGAAGATATTCTTGAGGCCGTGGTGGTGAGGATGAACCGTGGACAATTTGGTCCTCAAATTGTCCATGGAAACTCCCGAAAAAAGCGGGTTGTCACTTATGCAAGATGGTTCCCTCGGTGGCGAGAGGATACCAAAGATTTCAGATTCTACACTAAGTTTGAAACAACTTTATATGTGTTTTTACTTTTAAAGGCGGTCCTAGGGACCCACATTGTGTTGATTGGGATGAGATCACATGATTGCGGGACTGAGGTTCACACCATATTCAGCTCTACTCCGAACTGGCGAATTGATTTCAAACAAAAGTTGACTGGTGCAAGGAGAACCTTGTGAATTCTTTGCTACTCTGCTAGTTGCGAAGATGAGGCAGAGTCAAATTATTATCACTCAGTCGATGGACATGTTCATGGGATCACAGTGGCAGAGATGAATCATGTTTTGGGCACTCCAGATTATGGCATAGACTTAAATGAGATGGCCTATGAAGATGCCCTCTGGAGGGGCAAATATCCTCCACTTGAAGAAGTCAGATTCATGTACATTGATCTTGATGAGGAAGAGTTAAATATAGAAAAGGCAAATCAATTGCGATAGGAGCCTGCATTGATAGATCTTATTCTTAAGTAGCACCACTGTTAGATTCGGCTGACAGCGTGACGAAATCCTCCCCATTTGCAGTTGGTTTATCTTTGTATCTTGACCGGCGGGATTATAAATATTGGAGCCACTCTCTTGGGAGAACTTGATGACACCATTTTCGGAGAAGTCAATAAGGCACTACCTCTAGCTCCTATATTGGCTGTTGCTCTCCGGGACTCGGTAGCGTATCAGAGGATGAAGTCGGGAGTTGGGATAACAAGATCGAGAAACATCGGATGAAGTTCTTCCGAACTCTCTTGGGAGCAAACCCAAATTGGATAAATCTGGTGATGATGCTCCTCCTCCGGCCACCGGCCCTGCTTTTCTCCTGCTGGTCCAATCTGACGGTTTGTGCCCGGCACCGGTGCGGGTTTTTCTGCATTGCCCTCCTTGGTATGACTCTTTGATAGGTGAGATGAAGTCTGCGTCTTGAGATGAAAGAAGAGCTTCAGCCACCGGAGAGAGATGAATGAATTAGCGGGGCAGCGAGGCGTATCTGAGTGATGAATTTGCGAGTTTAAATGCGCCATGCGATATATGGGTGCCATGTTCATGCGGTGCGGAAGGGCAAATCCGTACTCATGGTATTCTCATGCCCACGGCAGTTATCAGGCCTACCGGCAGCATCGGATGTTTCCTCGCCCACTGCCTACCACCACGATTCACCATTGGGTATATCCTCCTTGAGAACTGCTCCTACTCATGTGCCACCACCACAGCCTTTTCCTCCTCCACGGTGCTCGGCTCGGCATCCTCCTCCCGGTAAGATCTTTTTTACTGGTGGAGAGATGTGTCGTCATCTAAACTTTTCTTTGCCAAATCCTCAACCGACCCAGCTCTTTGATGATCAATCTTCTCCTCGGTCGGTACCTTCTGCAGCTCATCTAGCTTTGTACAAGCGTCGCAGAGGGCAGGGTTCATCTTCTGGCGGCCATGGACATGATGGAGGCGACGACATGGATCAAGATGAAGAAGAGTAGTCTGGCCAATAGCTTTTCCCTTTTGTGTCACTTGGTGACAAAGGGGGAGAAGTTAGAGAGAGTAGCATGGGTTAGCAAAGGGGGGGGGTAGTGAGATCGAGGTCTTGTTTCTCTTGTAATACTATCTCTATTGCCTCGATACTCTTTTGATTTGTGTTTGTTACTCTGGTACGCTTTATATTTTTCAAACCTTGTTGGCTTGTGTTCTTAAACTTATGAATGAATTTAGGGGGAGCTTCTCTTTTATGCACATTCTTGTGGTCGAGTTGTGATTGTTTTAGTTATGAAATTGCTCGCATATTTGTATTGCACTAACCCTTTTTGCAGCTCAAAAATTTTATTCTCTCTTGGGTTGCCATCAAGTGCCACAAAGGGGAGATTGTGAGCATCGTTGAGCCCTAATTTTTATTAGTGGCATTGATGTCAAAAATATTTAATATTAAGTGCTAGGGGGTTTTTGGACTTCTCGGAACCCTAGCAAAGACTAAACTTCACGTAAAACCCTAATTTGAAGCCTCGACAAATTAGTGAAATTGCTCCAAGATTCTAAGTGCGTGACCAGGCGAGAGATGAGGTCACGTATAGTTTAGGAGTAGTTAGGTTTTATTTTACTGTTTTTGTCGATTTGGAAGGGGTTTGAATATCTCGGATCTTGCGGATCTTTGCGAATTCTCGGCTTCGGTTTCCTTAGTCCACCTCTTCTAAAAATACCTAAAGATGTCCTTGTGAGATTTCTAGAGTGAAGAGTAACCCACCTCAACTCACCCACAATTCCTAGCACGAAAACACTCTCTGTCGGACGGCGTGCTGGCGCTTGGCCGGACAGCGTTCGACAAACAAAACTGCGATACCTGATACCTGCTTTGTTAGGCGGCGTCCGATAAAGTTAAAAATCTGAGTTTTCTCTCTTGAGACGTCAGGCTAACCGGGTAGCGTCCGGTTAGCCAAATTTCAGTGCACATCTCCTTTGTCGGACGGCGTCCGTCGGCTTATTTTGATGGCGATCTCGGCTGTCGGACGGCGTCCGTTCCCGTCGAGACGACGTCCGGTGAAACTAACGGCTAGTCTTTTGTCCCCTTAGGGAACAGCAGCTAATCTTGCTCTAGGGGCTATATATACCTACCTAGTGGTGGCTTCTTTGAGGTTTCTTTGCTCTCTACACCTACCACACTTATTGCTCATAAATTAGGTGATCTAGAGCCATTCCTCCACCCACAAATCATCCAAAGCCACAAATCACTAAACCCCAACACAGAGCTTCATGGAAGTCCTTGATCCGGCATGATCAGGCGTTTGACTTGTTACTCTTGAAGGCGACATCCTTCGTGGGGCGTGGGCTTGAGAGTAGGCCTTGGCGTGTGGCTACTCTCGAGTCGGTGTCTGGTGTGAGTCCACCTCGCGGAGTGGCGGAGCGACTACTGGGGAGTAAATGAGGCGTTAGGCTCGAGGCGAGCAGTCCTTGTGCGCATGAGGTAGCCTCAGCGGAGTAGGAGTTCTTGACTCCGAGCCGGTCAAACAAATACCGTGTCACTCTCTTTTAATTCCCGCACTTACTTTCTTTGCATCGCTTGTGATAAATTGAATGCCATGTCTTAGTTGCCTTGCAATTCGTTTATCGCTTCCGCTTACTTGATAATTGCAACTAGGATTGGGTCATTCTTAATATGATGCTTAATTGAGAATAATCGAAAAGTAATTAAAATTGCCTATTCACCCCCCCTCTAGGCCTTAGGATCCTCTTTCACTCTTGTTTTTGGCCGTAAACCCGAATGAGCCAGTCCTTATATCCCTTGATCGGGCTGGGCCAAGATCTAAATACCGATTTCCAACTGTTTGCCCTAAGCGTTTACCGATCTGTATTGCATCTACCCTAATTAGTTTTAAACCTTTAAATCGGTTTATTGATTTATATCTAGAATTAGATTTGAATACTGTCTTGGCCTGACCAATCTATTCAATCTACTTCTTGGTTTAATTTGGTATATTATATGAAGGTTTATTGCTAATATTATATAAAAAATATCAAAAAGAAATAGAAGATTTGAATTTGAATGCTTATTTATATTTACTCGCTCTATCTGGCATTAAGCCGATAGAGTCTGTAATCGGATTATTCAAAGCCGATTCTGAGTAACTGATTTGGCTATATCGAAAAGCGATTAGAGGCGATATTGGCGGCGATTTTCTCCTTGTCAATTCGCGAGTCAAATTGGTGGCCCGCTTAGTTTATGGGCTGCGACACAATCACGGGATTGGCGCTTCGCACTTGTGTTCACAGGATATCAACTTTTGTGTCAGCGAGATAGTCATCCTCATCGTCCCGATCACCATCATCGGCTTGACGCTTGGCCTTGCCGACATCACCTTTTTCGGGCAGGGTGGACATATGGCCTTTGCCGTTGTAGAATTCCTCGAGTTTCGCAACTCAGGTTCTGCAATGGCGTATGTCGTGCCCGTAGTTCTGGTGGAAATGGCAAAATCGGTCACTGGGACCTTTCTTGCCTTGATTGCCTCCCTGGGCGGGCTTCTTGTCCTTGTAGATATTGTTAGGCTTCTTCTGTCCATCCTTGGGAGGAGGAGCGCGATCTAGACCTGCGACGGTATTGTTCGCATCACCCGTGTTCTTCTTCTTCTAGGACTTCTTATCACCAGGATTGTTGCTGCTCTTCTTCTTCTCATCTACACCAGGCTGGGCGGGCAGCTCGCCCTCGTCGAACGCCTTCTTGTACTGAACACGCTCTGCCGCATTGGCATAGCGGTCAGCCGCCTTGAATAGGTCATTGGTGGTCCAGGTCTTATTGATCTTGAGATCCTGGGTAAGCCGCTCGTCGCGAACTCCGTTTTGGAAAGCGCGAACAACAGATTCGTCCGAGATGTTCGAGATCGTGTTGCGGATCTTGATGAAACGCTTCACGAAGTTGCGTAGGGTCTCCCCGTTCATCTAGATCATCTGGTGCAGATCATACTCCTTGCCCAGACGCACGTAACAGTTCTGTAAATTGGCAATCAGAGCATCACAAAGTTGGTCCCAAGAGCAGATGGAACCTTCCTGCTGGTTGAACAGCCATGTCCGAGCAGCGCCCTCAAGGACAGTCGTAAGGTAATTAGCCATGACTAGCTCGTCACCCTCAGCTGCCATGATGGCCTTTGCGTAGATGGAAAGGAACTCTTCTGGGTTTTGGGTCCCGTTGTACCTCTCCATGTGACCGGGCTTGAACTTGGAAGGCCACCTGACAGCGCGGAGCTCATCAGAGAAAGCCTTGCAGCCCAAAGCTTATGCCCGACCACCTTCTCCTGTAGAACCTAGCCTTGAGAAGACATTGGTCCTGTTGCTCGGACGAACTCTAGCTGAACGGGAAGATTCTGCCTAGAGGAACTCTCTCCGGGACAATCCTCCGCGCTCCTTCCTCGTGGTCGCTACGATGCGCTCTTCCCGAGGGGATCGTCCGTGATCGTCAGCGCCCGATTGTTCCTATAGTGCATAGCGACCACGGGTACTTAGCGAGTGTTCTCGACCACGGGTATTTTACTCGTGCGAGTAAGTCGCCGCCCGATGGCGAGTCCTGCGATCGGTTGGGCCTTCATTGTCGAGTCTATCCGAGACGGTGATTCTTGTTGCCGGAGAAGTGTTAACTTCACCTATGGACTTAAGGCCTTGACCCGGTTACTCAAGGTGAAAGCGGCAGCGTCGCCCATGCGGGCGAGGTCGGCCTGGTTGGTGGATCTGATCACCGTTGCCATGGCCAGGAGTCGTTCCCGACTCTGATCAAGGGGTCCTGGGATCCCCGAAGCGTCCGCGTTTTGCTCGACAGGAGTCTAGTTGCGCGGGGATTCATTCGGCGGTGGTACTTCTCTGGGGATCTAAGCAGTCTGTGGCGGAGTTCTTGTGGCGCTTGCGCTGATCGCGAATCTGCGCCAAAGTTTGACTGATCGAGGCATCCAGACTGCGGCGAAAAACATCTTGCTCACGAGCAGTCGGTGCAGATCCATCTTGTTGCCGAGCAGAGTTAACATGCTCGATCTCTTCGGCTGCCGCGGCCCGCGCCGGATTCTCTGAAGTTCCTGCGCCGGCCATGTTGATGCTGCGACGGCCGTGCGAAGGCACACTAGACGGTGTCAACACTATGTCACCACAGGAAGAATCGACCGACATGGCCCTGGAATCCGAAAGATCTAATCCAGCGTAAAGATCAACGGTTCCATAATCATCGTCGATGACGGGAGCCTGATCCAAGACCATCTCTGGGACATAGCCGGAGAGTTACATCTCGAATCCGAAAGCGTCGAGACGAGCGGATCGATCGATCTGACGAGGATGAGACATCACGCCCCGAGTCATAGCCTTGAAAGAATTTCTTGGTGTTGAGTGAGTTCGACATGCTCGAACGGACTTGATCTACTCTCCCGACGGACGGCGCCAACGGTCGACGGTTGAGATATCGATCTCAAGTCAACTAAGGTTCTTGAAAAAGGAGATAGAAGACACAGAGCAAGGCAAGCGGCAATCAACGTGCATCAGGGAGACACAAGATTTTTATCCTGGTTCAGGCCTCTCGGGAGAGATAATAGCCCTACGTCCAGCATTTCTTTATATCAAAGAGGATTACATGGTGGAACTCGACGAGACGAATAGGTCTCGGCGAGATTATGGGTGTACAAGAAGTAGTATGCATGGACCTCGTGCCCTCTACTGCCGTGAGGGCTCGGTATATATAGTGTTGAACAACCGACCTCTGAGAGAGATAATCGGTAGGGGTAACTACGAGATAAATAGCAATTAGTGCCATGCCAAATACATCCCACGGTAGATAAGGTAAACTCAATTCTTGGGGATCACGACGTCGGCTCAATCAGGAAACCACGTTCGGGTCTTCACGTAGCCACGCAGAACTCTTGCTCGAGTTGGATTCGAACACAAATATTAGGACGTTACGCACCGTGCGAGCCAAGAAGATGTTGGCGGGATGCACATGGGCTGATAGAACCTTCTGGGGCTGGGCCTAGGAAGCTGATTCGATTGGGCGTCGAGAGAGTGGAGTCATGGCAATGGGCGTGATTTTATCCTCGACAAGATGCACTTGGAGAGTACTCCCGAGCACCTTGCACAGTAAGGATGCCGTCCACAAGTTTATATGGACTATGCGCCTTATAAGCGGGAGCGCTTCGGCCGTCGTCGAACAGGTCCCATCTGCAGAGTACCGGACAAATGGCGTTGTCGATCCAGCGCACCTTTCGATGTGGAGCAGCATCACTGTCTCTGTTGCCTCGTCCGAAGAGCGTGATAGAGGGCTTGTAAAGGTGCTTGGCGAGCACCCTGCCGAAGCGAGTTAGCGTGAGATCAAATTTGGACAGTTGATCGGCCAAGAAGTTGTCCTTCACGTGCCTGAACAGCACCTCGAAGAATCGAAAGTCTGCTCCAACTTCCTCACTTCAACGGTGTCGCGCCATTGAGTCATCGCGACCGATACTCCTTGTTTACGATTGATGACCGGTTGTGAATCTCCTTCACGGTTGGCCATTGAACGCCGGCGACTTGCGCTCTTAGTCCCCGAGGAGGCCTCGTACTCATGGCGTTATTGAATTACCGCAAAGTGTAGTTGGATAGGATACTGGAGTTGCTCTCCTTGAAGGGAGATGAGAACAAAACCAGCCCCGAGTTTCCAGTGCGTGAGCCGTCGAAAAACATGGTCCATGGGGTTTCTTCAGGTTGCTCGGGAGCTTCCTGGGATTTGGATGGGCAGGTCCATTCAGTGACAAAGTCAGCCAGGACCTAGGATTTAATAGCAGTTCGGGCAAAAAACAGAATTTCGAACTCTGCTAACTCCATTGCCCACTTAGCTATGCGTCGCCAGCTTCCTTGTTCCGTAGGATTTCTCCCAGAGGGAACTTGGTCGGGACCATTATTTGGTGCGCCTGAAAATAATGCCGAAGCTTTCTAGAGGGCATGAGCAAGGCGTAGAGCAACTTCTGGACCTCAGGGTAGCGCTCCTTTGATCTATGAAGTACCTGGCTCCGTAATAGATTGGCCGCTGAATGCCTTCCCTTTCCACCGTCAAGACTGCGCTCACCGCTTGTGGCGTGCAGCCAAGATACAACAAAAGTTGTTCGCCATGTCACGGGGTAGTCAAGATAGGTGGGTTAGACAGGTATTATTTTAGATGTTTGAAAGATCTGTCAGCCTCCTCTGTCCACTCAAAGCCATTGTGCTTGCGCAGGGCCTTAAATAAGGGCAGCGCGCGTTCGCCTTGACGGGAAATAAACCTGCTTAAAAGCAGCCATCCGTCCTGTTAGGCTCTGGACTTTCTTAACGGTAGTCAGAGCATTCATATTTTCAATGGCCTCGATTTTTTCAGGGTTGGCGGAAATTCCCTGCGAACCGATCACATAGCCGAGCAGCATGCCAGATAGGACACCAAAAGTACGCCTTTCTGGAGTCAATTTAATTCTGTGCCTGGTGAGATTATGAAACGTCTCGGCCAGGCCTTTTATATGATCCGAAGCATACTTGCTCTTGACAACTATGTCGTCAACATAGACCTCCAGGTTCCTTCCGCGCTGTTCTGAAAAAGTCTTCTCCATTAAGCGTTGGAAGGCGGCACCAGCATTGCGCAGACCGAAAGACATGGTCGTATAGCAGAAAGTGCCAAAGAGGGTGATGAAGGCAGTCTTCTCTTCATCCTCAGGGGAGATGCTTATTTGGTGATAACCGGAGTAAGCATCTAAAAAACTCAAAACACAGGCATCGCGATCGCGTCGACCAATTTGGTCTATCTTGGCGGCGGAAAATTGTCCTTAGGACAAGCCGCGTTCATATCAGTGTGGTTGACAAACATCCTTCACTTGTTGTCTTTCTTCTTTACGATCACAGGGTTGGCCAGCCACTCGGTGTGATCAACCTCGCGGATGAACCCAGTGGTGAGCAGCTTTCCAAGCTGATCCTTGATGATCCCTACTTGAAATCCGGCGGCGAAGCTTACGGTGAGCAGGCTTTTTGTCGTGGGATTGCCGGTTTGTGCTCAATAACCTCCCTTGAGACCCTGGGCATGTCAGACGGCTCCTAGGCAAATACGTCTGCATTAGCTCAGAGGAAGGCAATGAGCTGGATTTTCTATTTGGGGTCCATATTGGCCCCCAAATGAACTGTCTTGGAAGAATCGTCAAGAGACAGCGGAACTTTCTTGGTCTCTCCCACATTTGAGAGAAACCTTGGGACCAGGCGGACTTGATGCGGCGGCACCAGGACCCAGCGGGGAAGGTGGTCGACCCGAGACAAGAGGCGCTCGCCATAATCTAAGCGACCTTGTAATTGCCCTTGAACATGATCACACCTGAGACCGAAATCTTCCGCAGTGGTATGCATGGTGGGACACGGCCATGGACTTTCCCAGAGATGGCCGGCCCAAGATCGTGTTGTAGGCAAATGGAAAGTCGACCACGTCAAACGTGATCAACTCTGTCCGGAACTTCCTTGAAACTTAGAAGGTAGCAGGCGAGAATAATGCATTCTAGCGGCGAGCGACTTCTCGGTACAATCCATAGAAGGGCATCGCGACCTCTTTGAGTTTGGAGCGAGGAATCGCATCTCGTCCAATACTTTTGCGAAAAGCAAGTCCGGCGCACTCCGACTCTGCGTTCTTGATGGTGGGGCGACCACGGCGGGAGCCCCTGAGGCTTGGTCATCCCAGTGGGGCAATCCTCCTTAGAGGAGATGGAAACCTCGGTCCACTTCATCGACTCATGCTGTGGTTTGCCCTTCTCGATGTTGTGGACCTCCCGAGCAGCTTCCTTGAGGCTGCGTTGAGAGGGATAAGCCGAGGAACCGCCAAAGATAACGGCTATGTGGTTCACGGGCTCAGGATAGTCATCCTCATTGTTCCGATCAGCACCATCGGCTTGGCGCTTGTCCTTGCCGGCATCACTTTTTTCGGGCAGGGTGGGCATGGGCCTTTGCCGTTGTAGAACTCCTTAAGCTTTGCAGCCCAGGTCCTACAATGGCGTATATCGTGGCCGTAGTTCTTGTGGAACTGGCAATATCGATCACCTGGACCTTTCTTACCTTGATCACCTCCCTGGGCAGGCTTCTTGCCCTTGTAGTTATTGGTAGGCTTCTTCTGCCCGTTCTTGGGAGGAGGTGCGCGATCTATACCCACGACGGTATTGTCCTGCGCACCTTTGTTCTTTCCTATACAGGACTTCTTGTCACGAGTTGTTGCTATTCTTTTCTTCTCATCTACACGGGGCTTTCATCGTCTCATTTGCACCGAGCTTGAGATCCTAGGGCGCCCAGAGCGGGTGTAGCATCCCTGAAAGCTCGTGCGGAGGGCATCCTGAAGCTGGGCCTAGCTGCGGATGGAACCAGACTGTTGGTTGAACAGCTAGGTTCGGGCCATGCCCTCGAGCACAGTGCAAAAATAGTTGACCATGACGGCCTCGTCTCCTCCTATGGCCCGGATGGCGGTGGTGTAGATGGACAGGAACTCCTCGGGGTGCTTGCTCCCGTCGTACTTCTCGATTGGCCCGAGCTTGAACCTCGGCAGCCAAGGCACCTCACGGAGAGCGCGGAAGAAGGCGGAGCATCCTGGCGCGGCCTTTCGTGGATAGGCATCACGACGTGGGCCCAGTGAAGGGGCCCGGGCATGGCAGTTTTCCGGACTAAGCACAGTGCGACTTAGCGTCCGGTGCTGGTCCGTCGTCTGGTGAGAAGAAGAGCGGGGAGGAAGAAGGAAGAAAGGAGAACAAGCAGTGAAGACACAGCGATTACCCATGTTAAGCCCCCCATTTGCTAGGGTAGTAGCTCTACTTAAGCCTCGTTGATTATACGGTGGAAAACAGTACAAGGGGGTGCCGAGACCGGGCTTGGAGGCGCCGATCCCGAGCTTACAGGGGTTCTAGGCACTGAAGTGGCTAAGGACTAAAGCTACTACTAAGAAAGTTTCGGATGCTGGTGCTGCGTGTTACTCTGTTTCACCTTGCTTCTTCTTGTCCCGAATGGATCTAGGGCCTTCTCTTTTATAGGCGCGGCGGGTCGCCCGTAGCTGATGCGGCGGGCCTCGCGTCTATCTCTGCTTTAGTGGTGGTGTTCTTGTCTCATTAAAGGTCTTTATCGATCGAACTTCTTTGAGAGAAGCGATCAAATTAATCTTGGACACGTGTTAAATCGAGAGTGCCTATCTGGGGAAAACCTTATTTAGGGAGAAAGCACTTTCCCTTTATCCCCAATATAGCATTGACTGGACCGAGCTAGCCTCGTGCCACCCGTTGAGGGCGTCGCGTAGCGTAACAACCGCCGTCGCTTTGCCGAGGAGCAAAAGATAAGCGAGCAGCCTTCGCCTCTCACGAGACGCGAACCCTCGGGAAGCCTTGATTCTTCTGGTCAAGGCAGGGAGTAAGTCTTGATGGGACCTGACGGTTATCGCCACGCCTCTGACAGACGGGTATTTCCATGGGACCCTCTCCGGGCTTAGTGCGCCACGCTCATTTGGGACCTAGGGGCCTTGATTGACTGGTCAAGCCAGGGAAGACCTTGACAGGCTAGGCGCTTCCTTTAAATGCGTCCAAGGCGGCCTTTTGGACCTTTTACTGCGGGTGGTGGTGAGTGCGGAATCGGCCGAGGCGAATCTCGGGATGTCTTGCTTATCAATCACCGACAAGATACATAACTTCGAAATATACCACTCCATTGTCAATGACATGTTGGTCCAAAATCACGAACTTTGGAGTGTCATGAATATAAAAGCATTGTTATTTTCAGTTTAAATTAAAATAAAAATATGTAAGCTAGAAATTTGTTATTTCTTATAAGCCAAATGTTGTAGCAGTTTTAGTTATTTTTAAATAAGCGTTGCGACACTTTTAGTTATTTTATAAGGTTTTTAGTGATTTTGCTCCAAGCTTAGTAACTTGGTTTTAAATAGTTATTAGGCACTTTAAACTCCTTATCAAGGATATATAATTTTTCAGATTATATTCTACCGCTGGTTTCATCCGAAAAAACATGAAATCCCTTGTTTCTAAATATTCGGTCTGAAATGATTTTTGGTTAGCAAGCTTGAGTCTGTCTGTCTCTTTTGCTGCAAATATTTTCCTATGTCATTACTTTTTTATTACACAGGATGGGGACCAAATTATTGGCCCGCCTTTTTGTTTGACGCAAGCGGCGCATGTGGTCGAAAATGCATGGTTGGCACTTCGGCTGATACGATCATAGTATCACATCTTTTTTGTTCGGTTTTCACCACATATTGTGCATGCCTTTATCAGAGGCGAGCAGACAACGGACTCGGATGGAATCTAGGGAGGAGCCTAGGACAAACGCTGGTCATGTGCCTGAGCAGCTGAGCCTGTCTGGCAGGTGCCCACACACGTACGTGGCGTGAAACACACGGACCGGCCAGCCCTTGCTCGGCCGCTAAATACGTGCCCACACGGCTACAACAGTAAATGTACAAGAGCGGGTTTAGGTCACCCCGGCTGGCCACGTGGCCCATTTTCCAGCCCGTTTCGGCCTCGTCGCCCCTTTTATTTCCGCCCATAGGATTGAGCGGTGGGATCCATCCAGCGGTCAACGTTCTCTTTGCGCCCTGCCTCATTTATTTCCACGAGAAGCCAAGGGTTCTTCTACCGCCGCCGTCTCTCCCGGCTTCGGTAGGCTCCGCTGCCAAAGCTTCCTCGTGGCGCCACCCTTCCCTCCGTCCGCCATAGCGCCTGTACCCCCCTTTCGCCGTCTGTGTGCCAGAGATCGATCCGCGGTGGGACTGAGGTTGGTGGATCTGGCGAGCTTGCTTGGGACCAGGCTCAACACGGTTCTCCTCCTCCTCGGTAGCTCGCCACCTCTCCATGCCGTCGTTCCTCCTCATCGGCGGCGCCCGGTGGGCCGCCTCTCTCTCTTCCTCGGTAATGCCTCCATTTATCGCCCCTCCTCCTCCTTCTCCTCCTTCTCCTAGCATCGATCTCCCAGCGATGGCGGACTGGCCGTAAGCGCTCCTCTTCTTCATCGGTAGCGCCTCCTCCAAATCGTCGCTTCCTCTGTCTTGAGCAGGCTCTAGCATGTGGTGCGGGCAGCGAGCCCCACCAACCACTATGTCGAGAAGGAGCCGGCCCAGCCATTCTTGCGTTCGATCTAATCAATGCACTCATGTCATTCGTGATCTTTGTTGGTTGGAGAGTTCGTCCAAACAATTTAAGAACAAAATCATCGTACCAAAGGTATCTAGAATACCAAAGGTAAAGTTAAGCAAAACTGCGGATGATAGGCTAGCATTATTCGCTATTGTTCAAGTGAATTGTGGAATGTTTCCCTCTTCTTTGCTGAATTATTGGCCCTAATTATATCGGCTATATCTTAATGCTAGGTTTCTTTACAACCTTTGAAGTTCTCTTCATTTAATAAATAAAGAGACATAATTTCATACTAACACATCTATGATGCTTTGCGTATTCTATTCATAAATAACCAAGCGATTTTAACTAACAAATTGTATGTGTTTATGGTAGATTATCGGTAAATGTACAAAAGCGGGTTTAGGTCTCCCGGTAGCCCGTGGCCGATTTTCGGCCGTTTGGCCATATCGCCCCATTTATTTCCGCCCGATGAGGATCGGCGGTGGGATCCATTTAGCGACCAACATTCTCTGTCATACCTGCCTCATTTATTTCCTGAAAGCCAAGGGTTCTCTATCGCCGCCGACTCTCCTAGCTTCGGTAAACTCGCCCAGCCTATAGGTATGTGTCGTGGTTGGGATATCGACCAAGTCAACCAAGGTTCTTCAAGGAGGAGATAGGAACCAGCAGAACAACCTGACTGCAATGAGCAGAGGCGGGGGTTTTATCTGGTTCGGGCCTCTCGGGAGATAATAGCCCTCGTCCAACCTTTCTTTATATCAAAGAGGATTACAAGGTGGAACTTCGGCGAGATCGGCGAGTCTCGGCGAGTAGTATCTGAAAAATCTATCGCTAAGGGTCCCTCTAGCGTCGTAGGGGCCTGTTTATATAATCTGAACAAGCCAGGCCTACCAAGGAATATCGGGCGGGCTAACTACGAGATCGTAACGAACTCATACATGCCAAATACAACCTCGGCGAGATAAGATAAGCTCTAATCTTGGGGATCGACTCCTAATCAATCAGGAAACCACGTCAAGGTCAATTCGAGTCTCCGTGAAGCTTCCTGTTCGGGTCAATTCCCGTGGACGGGACTCGGTATGGCGAAGCAGCGGATGGTTCGAGGATCGGGACCCATAGATCGAGTCGGGGCGGCTCGAAGCTATAACAACGATCCTCGAGATCCACCAATCGGTCGATCTCGCCGTATGGGCGTCTTTATTCTTCTAAACTAGAGTGATTGGCGAAGGCTAAAGTCCCTAAGCGAAGTCAACACCTCCTCCGAGCGGCCTTGATCAACTGCCGGAATGACTCGGACAGCTCGACCCGATCCGTGACCCTCGTCACCATCGAAGAACAACTTGTCGCGATCAAGCTACGAGATCGCCGTCGCTCGCCAAGTCCCGTGGTCGTCCACGACCCTTTGGGGTAAGTGTGCGTGATGATCACAGACGGTCCCCCCATAGCGGCGTAATCGCGACCACGAGGAAGGGCGTGGCGGATTGTCCGGGAAGAATTTCTTGGTGAATCTTCCGCTCGCGAGAGTCCCTCCGCGCCAGCAGGGCCAATGTCTTCTCGAGACTAGGTTACTGGGGAAGGTGGCGATCATCGCCTTGAGGCTGCGGGCCTTCTCAAGCGAGTTTAGCTACGTTAGGTGGCCCTCAAGTTTAAACCGGACACATGGAGAGGTACAATGGGACTCAAAACCCGGAGGAATTCCTTTCCATTCGCTTCTGACCATCATGGCGGCGGGGTAACGAGCTCGTTATGGCTAATTACCTCCAGTGTCCTTGAGGTCTTTGCTCGGGCGTGGTTGTTCAATCGGCGGGAGGGTTCCATCGGCTCATGGGACCAACTTTGTGGCGCTGATCGCCAACTTCGGAGGGCTATTACGTGCGTCTGGGCAAGGAGGATGATCTGCACGGATGATCCGGATGAGCGGGGAGACCCTCCGCAACCGTGAAAGCGTTTCATTAAGATTCATAACACGATCCGAACATCTCGGATGAATCATTGTCGCGCCTTCAAAAAGCGAGTCATGCGACGGCGCGTACACCCGGATCTCGAGATAAGCGAGACTGGACATAACGACACTTTCAAGCGGTGGCCGCTATGCCAGCACGCGACAAAGCGTGTTGATACAAAAAGGCGTTCGACAAGGCGGCTGCCCTGACTGGTGTGGATGAGAAGAAGAAGAGCATTTGCAACCACGGTGGCAAGAAGTCCCGAAGAAGAAGAATAAAGGTGATCACGAACAATACCGTCATTTGGTATAGATCGCGCACCTCCTCAGAGATGGGCGAAGAAGCCCAACAATAACTACAAGGGCAAAAAGCACCTTTCGGGGGCGGATAAGGCAAGAAAGGTCAGCGATCGATTTTGCAAGTTCCACCAGCACTACTGGGCGCGACATCGCCATTGCGAACTTAGGTACGCAAAGCTCGAAGATTTCAACAACGGCAAGGGCCCAATGCCCACCTGCGAACAAGGTGATCTGCAGCAGGACAAGCGTCCGGTACCGCGGTGGTGATCGGGGCGATGATGGCGAATATCAAGAGCCCGTGAACCATATCGCCGTTATTTTCGGCGGCTCCTCGGCTTATACCTCTCGGCGCTGACCTCAAGGAAAAGCTGCTCGGGAGGTCCTGGCGTTGAAAAAGGCAAACAACGGCTGAATCGATGAAGTGGACCGAGGACTCTATCTCCTTTTCTAAGGATGATTGCCCAGGGGATGACCAAGCCTCGGCGTCTCTCACAGTGGTCGCTCGAACATCGACAACGCTAGAGTTGGCAGCGTCCTAGTCGGCGGCGGGGCGCTTTGGACTGCTATCGGCAAAGGTCTTGGGCGAGATCTGATTCCTCGCTCCAAGCTTAAAAAATCGCAATGCCTTTCTACGGCATTGTCGAGAAACTGTTCACCATTAGGCGATTATTCTGCACTGTTACCTTCGGCGGTCAAGCAACTTCGGACGGGTGATCACATTTGGCGTGGTCGACTTCCTTCAGCGTACAATGCGATCTGGGCGACCATCTCTTGGCAAGTTTATGGCCGTGTCCCATCATGCATACCATTGCGTGAAGATCGAGGACCCTAACGGCGTGATCACGGTCAAGGCAACTACAAAGCTGCTTTCGGATTGCGGCGAGCGATCCCTTGCCCTAGTCGACCAGCTTCCGCCGCGAGGCCAAGCGCTCCATGAGACCAAATCTGCGCCCTAGAGTCTCCCTTGACCAGGAGGCGAGACCAAGGAGGTTCCACTTGTCTTTGGATGATTCCTCCAAGGCCAGTTCATCTGAGGCAATTTGGACCCCAAATAGAAAACGAGCTCATCGCCTTCCTCAGAGCTAGCAGATGTGTTTGCACAGGAGCCATCGACATGCCGGTGTCCCAAGGGAGGTCATCGAGCACAAAGCGGCCGTCCGGGGGACAAAAAGCACTTGTTCGCGGAAGCTTGGCTTTTGGGACTTCAGCGGGGATCATCAAAGATCGACAGTAAGGCTTTCATTCTTTGGTTTCATCCGTGAGGTTGATCACACGAATGGTTAGCCAACCTGTCATTGTAAAGAAGAAAGGCGGCAAGTGGAGGATGTGTGTCGATCACACATATTTGAGCATTTGCTTATCCCAGGACAATTTCCGCTACCTCGCATAGACCGGTTGGTCGATCATTGCTGAATCTTGACTCTTGAGTTTTTGGATGCTTACTCGGTTATCACCAAATAAGCATCTCCCGAGGATGAAGAAAGCGCCTTCATCACCCCTTCGCACTTTACGCTATCGACCATGTCTTCGGTCTGCGCAGCGCGGTGCCACGTTCAGCGCTTAATGGAAAGACATTCCCGAGCAGCGCGGAAAAAACACGGAGGTCTATGTCGGCGACATAGTTGTAAAAACAAGCATGCTCGAGATCATGTAAAAGACACGGCGAGGCGTTTAAGTAACCTCGCCCGGGCATCGAATAAAATTAAATCGAGAGAAGTGTACCTTTGGTGTTCGATCGGAATGTTGCTCGGTTATGTGATTGGTTACTTAAGGCATCTCGCCAACCCGAAAAAATCGAGGCCATTGAAAACATCACGAGGCTCAACTACCGTCAAGGAAGTTGAGCCTCACGGGCGGATGGTTTGCTCTGGCGATTCATTTCCGTCGAGCGAGCAGCGGTCGCCCTTCTTTAAGGCCTGCGCTTAAGCACAATGGCCAGTAGAGAGGAAGCGATCGGTCTTTTCAAGATCTTAAGCAATACCTATCAACCCACATCTTGACTACCCGCGACACGGAGAACGGCTCTTGCTCTATCTTGGTGCATGCCTCAAGCGGTGGCCGGTCTTGGCGGTGGAAAGGGAAGGCATCCGGTGACCAATCTATTACGTGGCGAGTACTTCACGGATCTAGGGCGTTACCACGAGGTCGAAAGCTGCTCTCGCTTTGCTCATGTCCTCGAGGAAACTTCGCCATTATTTCGAGCGCATCAAATACTGGTCCCGACCAAGTTCCCTCTTGGACAAATCCTAAGGAACAAGGAAGCCGGCGGAAGAATAGCTAAGTGGGCAATGGAATTAGCGAGTCGATATTACATTCCTTTGCTCGAGCGGCTATCAAATCACAGTCTGGTGACTTTGTCCTTGAATGGACTTGCCCCCAAATCCTAGGAAGCTCCGAGCAACTTTGATGAACCCTCTTGGACCATGTTTTTCGATGGCTCGCGCACTGGAAACTCGGGGGCTGGTTTTGTTCTCATCTCCCCCCAATGAGAGCAACTCGAGTATTCTATCCAACTACACTACGCGGCGACTAACAGCTTGCGCAGTCTGAGCCCTCTCGCGGGACTAAGGCGTGCAAGTCGCTCGGCGTCCAACGGTGACCGTGAAGGAGATTCACGAGTTGGTCATCAACTAGGTCAACAAGAACATCGGTCTTGCGATGACTCAATGGCCCGATACTGGTGAAGTGAGGAAGTTGGGCGGCACTTCGATTTTTCGAGGTGCTCTTCGTGCCCGGAAGGACAACTTCTTGGCCGACCAGCTATCAAGTATGGATCCTCACGAGAACACCTTTCCGGCGGTGCTCGTCGAGCACCTTTACAAGCCCTCAATCCGTCTCCGGATGAGGCAAGCGAGGGCAGTGGTGTTGTCTAGGTTATCGGCGGTGCGGATTTGGACAACGCCATTTGTTGATACCTAGCAGATGGGACCACCCGGCAGCGAAACAAAGCGTTCTCGGCTTACAAAGCGTGCTAGTTCATACCAGCTTATGGGCGGCATCGCTTCCGTCGAGGTGCTCTGGGAGTCCTCTCCAAGTGCATCTCGCGGCGGGAGGTGTGTTCCTTCTTAAGGGACATACGAGGGTGCTGTGGCAACCACGCCTCCTTCCGAACTCGATCGACAAGCGTTCGCATGGGCTATTCTTGGCCTCTGCGTTACAAGATGCGAATATCATGACTAAGTGCAAGGCTTGCCAATTTCACGCCCGAAAGGCACATAAGCCGCCAAGAGCTCCAAGCGATCCCCCATCTTGGCCTTTCTCCACATGGGGTGCGGATGCTGCTTGGCCCATTCCCTAAGGGGTACAAGGGCTACACACTGCGTGCTCGTCGCCATCGACACCTTCACAAAGTGGATTGGGCGAGCACATGCGTCTCTTCACGCCAAAGCGGATGTGCGCTTTTTCAAAAACAGCGTGGTCCGCAGCGCTTTGGGATCCCCATAAGGCGATCACGGATAGCGGTACACCAGTTGAAGCGAGCTATTACGGGAATCTGCGAGCAATTTGGGCACCAAGTGCGCCGCCTCGTGGCACATCCACGAGCAATGGAAGCGGTCGGCGAGCTAGCGGACGGATGTCGAGGGTATTAAGCGGCGGCGTGTTTGCGGCACTCATGAGCACAACAAAGCTGGTCGGCGAAGTTCCTTCCGTCCTCGGGGCATTACTTTCTGACGGTAAGAACAGCAGAAACTCCTTTCCAATTGGTCTATGGCACGAAGCCATCACGCGCGAAATAGTACTCGGTTACGCCTCGCCGAGCTCGGTCAACAGTTGACGGCGAGCAAGCGCTTACTCGATCTCGATCTCCTCGAAGGCACCGCCAACGGTTACAAGTCGAGAATGGCGGCGCTACCAGGCAAGATCTTCGCCGACCACGCTACCAAAACGGTTCGACCAAGGGCTTTGAAGGCGGGCGACCTCGTTCTCGCCGTGTCGAGAACACATCCAATGCCAACAAGTTAACTCTCCGTTGGGAGGGTCCGTTCCACGATCGTTTCCTTTGCTTTGCTTGAGAAACATTACGCTGGCAATGGAGGGCGGAGAGAGTGACCAACACTTGGAACATCGACCCGCCGTAAGTTCTTTGTGTAGGTCTCTTTGTGTGTTTGCTTAGCCTTGCGCTTTTGTCAAACTTGGCGCCTTAGTTAAGTCCAAGTCTCTGGGCACCATATAAAGTTCAATCCAATTCTTAAGTGAATTCATGACCTCTGCCCTTTTCACTTCTTGTCTTACGAAGACTACCTCCTTCTCTCTGGTAAAACTTGATGGCTGCCGGTCTTGCGAACTCTTGGCCGCACTTTTGAGTTTCCACCCCGTATCTTCTTGGCAATTCCGAACTTCGGGGTTACGTAACACGGCTTTTTCCACCTTGCGGCTAAATGCGCTCTCGTAAGCCCTCATGGCGGAAGGCACTTCTTGCTTGGCGCAACCACTTGGCAAAGTCTACTCTCGTAAGCCCCAGCGCGCAGGCACTTTCCTTGTTCGGTTACTCTGGGCGCCTAACTACGTTAATGGCGATCCATGGAGCAAATCGTCGAGTGCGGGTGTCGCTCTATCTCTCTCATGCGTGCTCGAGTTATAGCTCGGGTTCTTGAGCATCGTCCGTCACAGAGGGCTAGGGTGTCTCTCTTTCTCTTGTGCACTGTTCGGGTTCATAAACTCGGGTTTCAAGCGAGATACTGGCCCAGGGCTAGGAGTTAGGCTAAAGCGCTCTGGGTTTTCTTGAACTTCCTAGCGGTTAAGCTTTTCTCTTAGTTTACATTAGTTCTGTCTTTTTCTTTGCTCTTTTTGGCGGGAAGAAAGGTAAGTCTTTTGCATTACTCAAAAGTTTGGTACAAGGCCCTTTAAGATTCTGACAGCGGTGCTACTTGGGAACAAGCTGCTCCTTTAGCTCCTCAACTTCTAACTTGAGGCGCCTGACTTCACCTTGAGGCCTTGATTCCTTCCCGGGCTTCAGCTCGGAGGCGTTCGATCTCCTCCTTGTTTCACTTGGCTTGTGCCGCAGCTTCTGCCCGGATGGCCTCGACCTCTTCGGTCTTGGCGCGTAGGCTGGTCGGTCGAGCCTCGCTACAGCTTCTTCATTTGCTCGGCGGTCTTGAGCTGCTCGTCCGGCTCCTTGACCGGTTCTCGCGGTGATCGCCCTCAGCGCCATCCGCGCATCTCCTCGATCTCTCCTGTGAAGCCCACGGGGTCGAGATTTTCGCTGAGTCCGCGGATGTCGGCTCTTCTTTGGCAAGCTGGGCCTTGAGCTTCTCGGCGTCGCCATAGCGCCTTCGCCCGATGGGGCCGCGTCGGTGAGCTGCTCTTGAGCCACCGTGCGGCAGGCTTCTCTTCGCGGTGCTTTCGCCTTCCCGACTGCTTGGCAGCTCCTCGGCTTCTTTAAGAGAGCCTCGGAGAGCGCCTCTCTCGGGTTAGCTCGGCCTTGAGCTTCTTCGCTTCGCCTTGGTAAGCCGACTTTGGGCTAATCACGAGGCTCGCCTCGAGACTCCCTCGTCCGGAGTGTTCTCGGAGGGGCCTTGATCTGGCGCTCAGCTCGATGGTGGCCGCCGTCCTCGAGCTCCTCCATGGTGTCCTTGAAGACACGAGGAGAAGAACAAGTCGGCCGCTGCGATGATATAGCTAAAGCCCGAACAAGGTTTGGTCTTGGAGTTTACCTTGCCCGGTAGATGCTTGATCCCGGCGTGCGGTCTTGAGCCGTCGTCCACGAAGCCCTTCGTCTTGAGGATGAGGCTGGCGCTTTGCTTTTGCCGCCATCTCCTGTGCTCCTTCTTCTGCGGAGCTCTTACATTCGAGAACGAGTCTGGTGGCGGCAACGCTTCGTCTCCCGCTCTGTTCTTCTTCCTCCTTTGCCCGATCACCTTGGGCAAAGTGGCACCCGTTCACCGAGGCGGCACCGGGCCTCCAGCAGCACGGCGACTTGTGCGCCTACTCGTGGACCTCTTCTTGTACCTTGGCGGCGGGAACTTAGCCACCTTTCGCCGATCACCTCCGCCGGCTCGAGGATGGGCGCCCTATGACGAGTGCCGGTAGGACCGCTGCTTTCGGTCCCACTGAGGCGACTCTGGAGCCATCGCCTTAACCCCATTGTCCGTGGCGCCGTCGCCGCCTCTTACCCTCCAGTAGCTCCACCGCACCTTTGGTAGCGTCAAAATTTTCATTGAGTCTGGCGGGAAGCGAGCTCCACGCCTTGATCGTCCTTGAGGCTGGCGACCTCCTTGCCCGCGATGCACGTGTAGGTGCTCGGCGTATAACAACCTTCGGCGCCGCCCGGCGTCGTCCGTGGCGGTCTCCTCTGGGCGGTGATGAAAAAGACTTAGTCAAGCCCAACACGGTCGGGAAATTTGTAAGGTCAAAGAGATTCATTGCTACATACCTGCCGTGAAAGCTTGATCTTGATCTTTTTCATGGAACCTCCGCCTCTTCCTCGGGGGCTCCTTGGCGGGTGTCATACGGTCCCCGGTGCTTTCATGGCGATGAGCTCGACTCCTGCTGAGCTAAGCGCTCTTCTCGCATAGCATAAGAAGTTTTTTTCTTGTGGCGACTTCTTCCTCAAGCCTCCTCGTTCGGCGACTGTTATGCTTAGTGCCATATGGCCCGAGTGAACTGCGTGTAACGCCTAAGCCAAAGGGTCATGTTCTTTACCTCTTCGTTGCTCTCGCTTTCGGTGAGGAGGAGGTGCTTGGTCTCTTCCTTCTAGGTTGACCAGCGCCAGCTTGTGCATTCGGTAGCGCTCGTCGTCATGCGTGGTGGTCTCTTCGGCGGTGGTGGCGCCATGGCGTGGCGAGCTCGCGTGGGCCCAACCACTACCTTGGGCTTTATGGCCACCTTGGCCTTGCCTTTCTTTTCCTTCTCCTTCTCGGACCGGAGAACTCCTCCACGATCCTCAAGGATCATTTGGTCCTCTGCTTGCGATTTGAAAGCGGACATTAGCATTAAAACAACGGTGGAAATCTAGCAACACAGGCTGAGCATGGTGATTTACCTCGTGCATGCGGACAAGCACGTTCTTGTGGCAGTGTAGGCCACCTCGCCGGTGACCTCCCCGTCCTTCTTCGCCGCCTTCGGCATGGCGTCGACCCGCTCTGTCACCCACACGTCGGTTGGCTTCTCTGCCCGAACAGAGGGGATCGTTAGTTCTTGTTCGGAGGAAATAATCAATGTAAAGGTTGAGTCTTAAAGGCACTTACCCGTGCTCTCCCTTGTGATGTCTTCCCATCCCTCTATCTTATAGAAGGGATAAGGCCTTCTCCGCAGCGGACAGATTATGTTCGCTGTGTAGTCTCGGATGATCTCCCTGCCCGTGAGCCCGAGGCTCACGTGGGAAGCGATCTTCCTCGTCAAGTACCAGCCATGGCGGACATCTCCGACGCAGCATGGGTCATCCCCGCCGGCGCCTTCCGGTGAAGGAGAGCTTCTTGTCGCCGTCCGCTTCTTTGTAGAACCACCTCGACCACCACCGCCCATCGAATCAGCGGGGTGGCGAGTGCAACAACGTCGTCGGCGATGGCCGGAGCTTGAGTAGTAGCACCCAAGCGCCCGAAGCGGCGAGCTGCTCCTCGTCGCCGATGTAGTAGTGGAGGAACGGCCCACGGCGGATCAATGCCAGATAGCCTTCGCGCGGTGTGCAAAAACGTCCATCTGGAGGATGGAGTTGGATTAAGGTTTGTTACCTCCAATCCGCGATGTTTAGAAAGGCCTCGGCGAAATGCTTTCGAGACCTCAACCCGAAAAGCGGTCTGGCTGATTGGTGACGAACTCTCCCTCCAGCGGCTCCGGAGTCTCCTCCTCCCCGGGCAGCCTCTAGCTACCAGCGTCGATGTGGCCCTCCTCCTCCCAAGTTGCCAAGTCCTCCTCGGTCAGGCTAGTGGCTAAGAATCTAGCCATAGCGTTCCCCAGGGGTGGGCGAGCAGGTTCTTTTGTGGAGTTTGGCTGGTTGATGTTGAGCGTGGTTGGAACTACGGCTTAGGGAGGAAAGGCGCGGAAGCAGAAGTGGCTGGCCGTGGGCGGCTTGGGTGCTTTTATAGGCCTAAACGAGCAGCTCTGCAACGGTTCGCCACAAAAGCGGCTAGTTTTTACCTTAGCGGCTAGGTAAAACGATTCGTCTGCATTTTCCTTCTTGCGACAGGAAGATTACCGTTGGAGTACATCAGCGGCTATTTTCTCGATGGCGCACTAAAGGCTGAATGCTCTGCTTTCAGACGAATCACGGTTCCTGACCGATTACTAGAGTTGTTAACCTTTAGGCGAGTTTGTTCGGTCCGTCGAGGCCTTGTTCGGTTGAACCATAACTGTTCGATGCTTTGTTGCCGTCTTTGTAGCGAGGAAAAATACCCTCTTCGTGACTTAGAGTCTCAAGAGGAAGACCCGCTCTAGTGAGTCCTTCCACTTGAGTCTCGGGGCTAAACTGTCGAGGATTAAATCGGCCCATTGCCATGGCCCACTCCTGACGGCCCAATCGAATGCGACCTACGGGCGGCTCCTGGAAGGTTCTATCGGCCCATGTGCATCTTGCGAACAACTTCCTAGGCGGCATGGTGCGTAGCGGCCAGGAATCGTGTTTGAGTCCGTCTCGAGCAGGGAGTTACTGCGGCTACGTGAAGACCGGACGATGGTTTCTGGATTGGATTAGGATTCGTGATCCCCAAGACTAGGAGTATGCCTTATCGCCTCGGGATATATTTGGCATGTATGAGTTAATTCACGATCTCGTAGTTAGCCGGCCGGTATTCCCTCGGTAGGTCGATTTGCTCTGCACTATATAAGCGGAGGGCCCCTATGGCGTTAGAGGACCACGGCCAAAAGCTTTGCATCTTAGCACCTCGTGAACATCGGATTATTGCGCTATTGCATTTGTACACCCATAATCTCACCGAGACTTGTTCGTCTCGTCGAGCCACCTCTTGTATTCATCCTTGATATATAAGAAAGGCTGGGCGTGAGGGCTAATATCTCTCGAGAGGCTGAACCGAGGATAAAAACCCACATATCACATTGCGTTGTTGTTCGTGGTTGTTCGGCGTGTCGCCTATCTCAATCTTCAAGAACCTTAGCGACTTGAGATCGATATCTCAACCATCGACAGTTTCATAATTTAATTATTAAGCACAATGAATTTTATTATTTGGGATTTACAATCAACTTACTTTACTTTCCATAATTGATTTGGTGGTACCATGTAACGACTACAGCCTTTTGCTAAATTATCTACACTGCAGATTTCATTCGCGCATTTGCAGGAAGCAACTTATTGTTGAGCTGGATTACACGACATGTGATTTTCATGCATTTTTGTCAGAACCATATTCTCTGTGTATTAAACTGAGTATTGACCTCGATGAGTTTCCACACCTTACCATCAGGTTAGCTAACGTGTCCTGATTTTTTTTTAGGATTTGATTATGCTATCATGGCAGTAAAATCAGATGTACTTCTATTGCAATTGAATTACCTTAGTTTTACTACAACAACTTAGTTCTCTTCCCATGTGAGGGCAATTAGTGGAACATTTATTAAAATGGACAATTGTTTATGAGTGTAAGAAAGCTCATTCTCATTCTAGCTGAACATGCTTTGTCATAATCTACATTGCCACCTATGTTTCTTTGATGTCCTCATTACTCCTTTCCTCTTTTTGCCATTACGATTTTGTTTTTCTAGAAAGTTTGTTGTTTCTTTTTACAATTTGTTAGTTAAAAAAGGTTCATAGATGTGTTAGTATGAAATTATGCCTCCCTTAAACAAGCCAGCACCATACATGACTCCGTCCATTTTTTTGTCAGGTCCATTGAAGACCATGGATTTGACGGTTTCGCGCTTCGTGATATAACACAACAATCGATCACTTGGCCCTATAGGTATGTTCATCTCAAATTCCGTACTTGGCTAATTGAGCCATAATGCCTTATGGTAGATTGTCTCCCTTAGCCAAACCAGTACCATACATGGGTCGGTCCATTTTTTTCAGAATCATTGTAGGCCGCGGATTTTACGGTTTTGAGCTTCGTGATATAAGATAGCTACGGATAACCGGGGCCTATAGGTATATTTGTCTCGAACTCAGTGCTTGCCTAATTGACTAGGAATGCCTGTATGTGATGTGTCTATTCAATCCTTGAATGCCTTTTTAATATTCTTTCCGAAATCAAATTGCATTCGTTTTTGCGGGAGCCAACAATGCCTGTCCAGATATCCATAGTCCAACCAAATTCTGATCTTTATTTTGTGAGGGCTTCTACAGCTTCAAATTTCAAAAAAATTGCAAGCTCATTCTTGCTATCGCTGTTCACCGAAAAGTATTTGACTGCATGTGTGTCAGGCATTTTTCGTAATCTTCAATTTATGTTTATTTATTTTACTTTCCATCATAATAGCACATTGTCTTTGTAAGTGTTCTATATGCATGCTGAATCACTGGATGGGATATATTGCTATAGTTCAGCAATCATGACAACAAAATGTATACATGGTCTTCCCAGTTTTAGGATAGATATCACATTTGACTTTTTTCGTCATTGATGCTTTCATTTGGTCAATGCTCACTATGACCCCATAGGTTTTGTTGCCACCTTCTGTTGCAGCGCAAATTAGTATGAATAGTTTCCCCATCGATGTGGAAGCAATTGAAAATGATGTTGTCGTCTATTCGTCAAGAGGTTCGTTTTCTCAAGTATGTTCCTTATCCTTGCTGCTAATATCTAGCTGTACACATCCACTTTTTTCCCTGTCCACCAGGATAGCACACATTACAGTCATAATAGATGATGATTTGAAGGCCACCACCGAACCAGCAGGTATCCCCAGCACATTGTTTGACCCATACTGTCAACTTTCAATGTAAACATAAACTTTCTGCATAAAATGGCTACTTCTCATTTCACTCTCCTATATTGAACATTTCTATCGACGGTTGGGAGGGACAGATAGAAGACACTGCCGAGCAGGGCAAACAGCAATCAGCGAGCAACAGGGAGACATAGGGTTTTTATCCTAGTTCAGGCCTCTCCGAGGAGATAATAACCCTACGTCCAGTGCTTCTTTATATGAGAAAAGATTACAAGGAGGTACTCGGCGAGACGAACGGGTCTCGATGAGATTATGGGTGTCTAAGAAGTAGTATCCTATAGATCTTGGCTTCCGGTCGTGCCCTCTACACGTCGTAGGGGCTCGGTTTATATAGTGTTGAACAACCGACCTCTGGGGATAATCGGGCGGGTGACCACGAGGGCGTAACGAACTCGTATACATGCCAAATACATCCCGAGGTAGAAAAGGTATACTCCAATTCTTGGGGATCACGATGTCTACTCCAATCCGGGAAACCTGCGTCCGGGTCTTCACGTAGCCGTGCAAAACTATGTTCGAGTCGGATTCAAACAGGAATCCTAGACCATTACGCACCTGCTCGGCAGGATGCACATGGGCTTGATAGAACCTTCTAGGGAGCCAGGCCCTAGGAGGCTGTTCGATTGGGCCGTCAGGGAGTGGGCCATAGCAATGGGCCGTGATTTTATCCCTGACAGCTAGCCCCCGAGACTCAAGTGGAAGTTCTTCACTAGAGTGGGGTCTTCCTCTTGAGACTCCAAGTCACGAAGAGGGTAATTTACCTGCTACAAAGACGTGCAACAGGTGACCGAACAGGTTATGGTTCAACCGAACAAGACTTGTTCGGGACCGAATAAACCCGCCCAGTGCTGAGCAGCTCTATTGCGTCGAACAGGGAACAACATCTGTCCGAGCAGAGCACCCAGTCCTCGTTACAGAAGCCAGAAAAAGTAGCCGTTGGCGGATTCTAACGGTAACTCTCGCTGCGCAGACAGAACGGGCGACCGTTTTTACTTAGCCGTTGCAGTAAAAAACTAGCCGTTTTGTGGCAAAAAACCGTTGCAGAGCTGCTCGGACCAGGACTATAAAGAGCACCAAGCCGCCCGCGGCTTACCACATCCGCTCTTGCGCGCCTTTCCTCCCAAGCCCTATTCCAACTGCGTTAGCATCAACCAGCCGCAGCCCACCTCCAAAGCTGTTCGCCAATCCTGGGGATTGCTATGGCCAAGTTCGCGCGCACTAGCATGACCGAGAAAGACATGAAGACCTTGGAGGCAGAGGGACACGTCGACGCCGGCAGCTGAAGGCTGCCCGGGGAGGAGGAGATCCCGAAGCCGCTCGAAGACGAGTTCGTCAACTTCGAGCTCTTCGCAATGTTTGGGTTGAGGTCTCCCGAAAGCGATTTCGTGAAGGCCTTCCTGAACATCAGCGGGCTGGAGGTTGCGAATCTCAACCCCAACTCGTTCCTCCAAATGGCTGTCTTCGCACACCTGTGCGAAGGCTATCTGCGCGTAGATCCGTCGGTGGGGCTATTCCTCCATTACTACGCAGTAACGAGGAGCAGCTCCGCCGCTTCCATGCTGGGGTGCTACTACCTCAAGCTCCGGGCAACTGCCGACAACGCGCCGTACCCTCGTCCACCGCTGCTCGACTCGATGGGCACGTGGTGGATGAGGTGGATTTATCACTACTTTAGCGGCTTGGCCGATTACCCAGAATTTGCGATTATTCTATTTCCTAATGCTAGCAATGTATAGTGGTCAAATAGGATTATTTTCTTCGCGAGACCTTTTATTTTTTTTTATCATGTGGGAGTTAGAATTAATTCTTGTTTACTTACTTTTATCTATGTGGGGAGGAAAGAGGCGTGCGTATTGATTTACAAAGTTTATTTTGTATCTTTGCGGCGGTTCTATTTTTTTCTTAATTGGAGTTCTAGGTATGGGCTTATATGGTTCCAACGAACCAAGATTAGATTTGGAAAGATCTACACCAAGCGGGCGGACGATATAACTCTCCTTCACCGGACAAGCGCCCGGCAGAAGGGACACAGATTGTCCTGGCGGGAGCCGACCGGCGAGGAGTGGTATTTGACCCGAAAGATCGCCTCCCTTGTGGGCCTAGGGCTCACGGGCAGAGAGATCATCCGGGACTTTGTGGCGAACAGGATCTGTCCGCTGCAGAAGAGGTCCTACCCCTTCTACAAAATAGAAGACTGGGAGGACATCACCAGGGAAAGCTCGGGTAAGTTCCTCAAACGCTCACCCTTTTTTGGTGATTCATCCGAACAGGAACTAAACTCATCTTCTGTTCGGGCAGTAAAACCTACCGATGCATGGGTGGCCGAGCAGGTCGACGCCATGCTGAAGGCTTCCAGGAAGGACACTGAGGTCACCGGCGTGGTGGCCTACACGTGCCCAAGGAACGTGCTCGTCCGCTCATCAGAGGTAACTTACGCAGAACTCCCATCTGAGTTGCTAGACTTACACGATTATAGCATGCTTACATTCACATCCAAATATGCAGGACGAGCAGTTGATCATCGGCGGGATCGCAGATGAGCTCTCTGAGTCCGAGAAGGAGGGAGCGAAGAAGGGCAATGCCATGGTGGTCGAGAAGCCCAAGGTGGCCGCTGAGCCGACGCGGAGCTCATCGCGCCGTAGCAGCCGCCAATCGCCTCTGAAGCCCCCTGCGGCGACAATCCGCGCCGAGCAGGCCAAGCGTACGCGTGGCCAGCCAAGGAGGGAACGCCCAAGCCCATCCCTCCTCACCGAGCAAGGCGACGAGGAGTCTGGAACGACCCACCGATAAGCGATATGCACAAGCTCACCCGGGACATATGGAACGGTTGCATCAGATCGCCAACCAGAGGAGGCTCGAGGAGGAGGTCATGCGCAAGGAGGCTCTCCTTGCGTCCTCCTTGCGTTGCGCAAAAAGAGTGCTCAGCTCACGAAGGAGCTGAGTTTGTCGTCACGGGCGCCCGGAGGCCAAGGCGAACAAGAAGCCGAGGATCCACCGAGCAAGAGGCGGAAGCTCCGTCACGGAGCGAAGAGGAAGGTCAAGCTTCCCGCGATAGGCACGGCAGGTATGTAATGGCGAAATTCTGCCCTTTACCTTCTACCGAACCACTCAGGTCTTAACGCGTTTTTTCATCAGCTGCCGAGGAGGTGATCGCCAGCGACAACGTGGACGCTGCGATCGAGCGGTCCTTCCTGCCCGAGCACCTACACGGCGCGTCGCGGGCAACGAGACTGGTAGCCCTCAAGGACAAGCTGGCAGCGTGGGTTGTGCTTCCGCCGGGCTCCACCGACCATATCGATGCGCTGAAGGGCGTGGTGGAGCGGCTCGAAGCTGAAGAAGCGTGACACGGCGCCACGAAGAGCGGGGCCAAGGAGTTGGCTCCGTCGGCTGCCTGGGGCGGGACCGAGCAGGCGGTCCTGCCGGGCACTTCGTCGCAGGGGCAACTCATCCCTGCAGCGACGGCAACTTCTGGCGAGCAAGGCGAGAGACCTGCCGCCAGGAGCAGGGAGACGATCGCGAGCAGGGGGCACAAGTTGCCCTCCCGCGGTCCTTCCGACGTCGCGGAGTAGAGCGACGCCAGTCTTGCCCGAAGATGATCGGGCTGAGGATGAAGAGGAAGGGCAGGAGCTCGAAGCTGAAAAGTCTTCGTCCGTCGCCACTGCCCCCAAGCGGACGCGCTCCCATAGGGAGAAGACGCAGTGGAGAGAACGCCACGCTGCGACTGCCTCGAGCAGCCAGGGCTTCGCAACCCACAAACTCGAGGAGCGCCTACGCCAGAACTTGAAGCACATGCTTCAAGAGGTAAGCCTCAAACCAAAAACTTGTCCTTCTAAATTACCAGCAACCCAATATAACGGACTTGTTCTTCTGTCACTCAGATCTTGCGGGGCACCATGGAGGATTTCGAAGAAGGCGTCGCCATCGAGCGCTGCGCCATTTGGGAGCTCTCCAGGGGCAGCGCCGCACGAGGTGGCTCGAGGAGGAGCTCATGGCCACGGCTGAACGCCGAAACCGACTCGAGGCGGAGGTGGAGAAACTCAAGGCCCAACTGACCTACGAGAGGGTATCAACTCCCTCGATCTCATAGGAAGAGGTCGAGGAGCTTCGCGCACTGGCCTCGAGGTCGAGCAGCGCGGAAGGAAGGGTTAAGGATTTGGCCGAGCAGCTCAAGACCGCCGAGTTGCAGCGAAGTCAGAACGAAAGTTTGACCGGGGAGCTGCGGGCCAAGACCGAGGAGGTCGAAACCCTCCGTGCAAAGGCCAAGCAGCAGGCCAAGCATAGATCGGTCAGTAAGGAGGAAGTCGAGCGCCTCCGAGCCGAAGCAAAGGAAGGGATCAAAACCCAAGGAGAAGCCCTGCGTCTCAAGTTAGAAATTGAGGAGCTAAAGGAGCAGCTTGCTTCTAAGTAGCAGCAGTAGGGTTGTACTCGAAAGGGCCTTGTATACCTGTAAACTTTTGTTAGTGTAAATGAAACTTACCTTTTCCCTGCAACAAAGAGCAGCAAAAAGACAAGAACGAACAGGAAACTAAGAGTAAGGCAAAACAACGCTAGAGAGTTTTCGGAAAAAACGCTAGGACGCCAGCCTAACTCCCAGCACCCGTTGTGCATCTGTTTGAAAACCTGAGTTTGCGAACTCGAACAGGTGCACAAGCAGACGAGCGACACCCTAACCCCCGGTACGGACGATGCTTGAAGACCTGAGTTTGAGAGTTCAAGCACGTGCGTAAAGAGATAGAGCGACACCCGCATCCTGATCAACTCATTCCATGAACTGCTCGTTAACGTAAGATAGACAATTCCAAAAGTAACCGAACAAGAAAAATGCCTCTGCCGCGGGGGGCCTACGAGAGCGGGCTTTGCCTAGTGGTTGTGCCGAGCGCGGTAAGTGCCTCTGCCGCGGGGAGCTTACGAGAGCAGACTTAGCCGCAAGGAGAAAAAGGCGTGTTCGCAACCACAATCTGACGGAACTTCTTTGAAGCTAAAAGCGGGAAGGGAAATCCTAAAGATTGCGGAGTTAAGAGTTAGCAAGAACGGGCAGCCATCAAGTGTTACCGGAGAGAAAATAGTCTAAGAAGACAAGAAGTAAAAAGGCCGCGGGGCATGAGCATTCACTATTGATTGGATTGAACTTTACATGGCGGCAGAGACTTGGGCGAACAAAGGCGCGAAGTTTGACAAAAAGCGAGAGCTAGAAAAACAAGCGAAAGACCTACACAAAGAACTTCTGAAGGTGGTCGATGTTCCAAGTCTTTGGTCGGCTCTCCCGTCCTCCATAGCGAGACAAACAGCCCGGGCGGCGGTAAAGCGATCGTGAGCAGGCCTCCCATCGGAGAGTTAACTTGTTGGCATTGGATAGGTTACGGGCGCGCGAACGAGCAGTCGCCCACCTTCAAATCCCTTGGTCGGACAGATTTGGCAGCGTGCCAGCGAAGGTCTTGCTGGTAGCGCGCCATTCTGACTTGTGCCCGGTCGCGTGTGCCTTCGAGGAGATCGAGTTCGAGCAAGAGCTCTTGCTCTGTGTCAACCAAGTTGATCGAGCTCGTGCGAGGCGAGTCGAGTACCACTTCGGCGGGCAAGATGGCTTTTGCACCGTAGACTAGTTGGAAAGGAGTTTCCTCGGTTGCCCGGCTGGTTGTGGTGCGCACGGCCCAGAGGACGGAAGGAACTTCGTCGACCTAGGCTTTGTTGTGCTGTTGAAGTGTTGCAAACACCCGCCGTTTGATACCCTGGACTATCTGTCCGTTAGCTCGCTCAACTGCTCCACTGCTCTGTGGATGTGCCCGAGGCGGCGAACCTTGGTGCCCATTGTTCGCGGTATTCTTGGAATAGATAAACTTCGAGCGGGGACCGTTATCGGTGATCGACTTGTGGGGAATTCGAGCGTGATCACATTACTTTTGAAGAAGCGTCTGACCGTTTTGGCGTGAAGAGATGACCGAGCTCGGCCTCAATCCATTTTATAAAGGTGTCGATGGCGGCGAGCAAGTCGCGTCTGACGAGCGTGGTTGCCGCGAGCTTCCTCGTGTATGTCCCTAAGAAAGAACACACCCTTATGCTGTGAGATGCACTTAGAGAGTACTCGCAGAGCACCTTACGGTAAGGATGTAGATCCACAAGTTTGTATGGACTATGCGCCTTATAAGCGAGAACGCTTCGGCCGTCATCGAGCGAGGTCCCATCGCAAGGTCACCGGACAAATGGCGTTGTCGATCCATGACTTTGCTTTCGATGACGGAGACAGCACCACCTGTCTCTGTTGTCTCGTCCGAAAACATGATAGAAGGCTTGTAAAGGTGCTTGACGAGCACCCCTGTCGGGGCAGGTTCGCGTGAGGATCCAAATTTGGACAGCTGGTCGGCCAAGAAGTTGTCCTTCCTGGGCACGAAGAGCACCTCGAAGAATCAAAAGAGCCGCCCCAACTTCCTCACTTCAACCAGGTATCGCGCCATTGAGTCATTGCAGTACTGATACTCCTTGTTTACCTGATTGATGACCAACTGTGAATCTCCCTTCACAGTTAGCCGTTGGACGCCGAGCGACTTGCACACTCTTAGTCCCACGAGGAGGGCCTCATACTCCGCAGCGTTGTTAGTTGCCACAAAGTGTAGTTGGACAGAATACTGGAGTTGCTCTCCTTGAAGGGAGATGAGAACAAAACCAGCCCTCGAGTTTCCAGTGCGCGAGCCGTCGAAAAACATGGTCCATGGGGTTTCTTTAGGTTGCTCTGGAGCTTCACAGGATTTAGGCGGCGGTGTCCATTCGGTGACAAAGTCGGCCAGGACACAGGATTTAATAGCGATTCAGGCGACAAATTTGAACTCTGCTAACTCCATTGCCCACTTATCTATGCGTCGCCAGCTTCCTTGTTCCGTAGGATTTCTCCTAGAGGGAACTTGGTCGGGACCATTATTTGGTGTGCCTGGAAATAATACCGAAGCTTTCTATAGGACATAAGCAAGGCGTAGAGCAACTTCTGGGCCTCAGGGTAGCGCTCCTTTGATCCATGAAGTACCTGGCTCACGTAATAGATTGGTCGCTGGATGCCTTCCCTTTCCACCGTCAAGACCGCGCTCACCGCTTCTGGCGTGCAGCCAAGATACAACAAAAGCTGTTCGCCATGTCGCGGGGTAGTCAAGATAGGTGGTTTGGACAGGTATTGTTTTAGATCTTTGAAAGATCTGTCAACCTCCTTGTCGGGGATAAAAATACGGCTCATTGCCATGGCCCACTCCCTGGCGGTCCATTGAGCGACCTACGGGGCCCGGCTCACTGGAAGGTTCTATCGAGCCATATGCATCTGCCGAACGGCTTCTGAGTCGACGCGACGGCGTAACGACCTAAGTTCTGTTTGAGTCCTACTCGAACAAGAGTTCTGCACGGCCAAGATCATCGGACGACACGAGGCCCTTGCATATTGCTTCCTGTACACCCATAATCTCGCCGAGACTTGTTCGTCTCGCCGAGCCACCTCTTGTATTCATCTCTGATATATAAGAAAGGTTGGACGTAGGGCTATTATCTCTCTCGAGAGGTCCGAACGAGATAAAACCCCTGCTTTCTGTTCGTTCTTTGTCCGCATTGTTTGGCGTGTCTCCTATCTCAATCTTCAAGAACCTTAGCGACTTGAGATCGTTATCTCAACCGTCGACAGTTGGCGCTGTCCGTGGGGATACGCAGATCGAGCATGTCAAACTCTATCAGCGACCATGAGATTCTCCCTGAGGACTACGACTCGGAAGGCGGGATGTCTCTTCCCTGCCAGATCGGATCGATCCTTCGATCTTGATCGCCTTCGAGATCTGGTTCCCAGCTCGTGCTCGGGCTTTGGATCACCAGCGCGGGCGGCTCTTCGTCCGGGCGCGTCTAATCCCGCGACGAGCTCCGTGCTCGGGGACCGGATCTCAAGACCGGCAGCTCTTCGCTTTGGGCGCGTCTGATCCCCGCGACGAGCTCCTTGCTCGGGTGGATCTCTTCAGCCGGGCAGCTCTTCGCCGGGCCGCGTCTGTCTCTCCGCGATGAGCTCCGTGCTCGGGACTAGATCAAAACTCCTTCCGGATCCGGGGCTATTATTCGCGGTGGATGACGGGAGAGAGCGACCAAACTTGGAACATCGACCCGGCCGTAAGTTCCTCGTGTAGGTCTTCGTTTCTAACCCGCTTTTCTCAAATTCGCGCCTTAGTTCGTCCAAGTCTCTCGCCGCCATGTAAGTTCAACCCATTGGCGGTGAATGCTCGCGACCCCTGCGGCCCTCCTCACCACTTGTCTTCTCAGACTACTTTTTCTCTCTGGTAACACTTGATGGCTACCCGGTCTTGCGAACTCTTGGCTCCGCAATCTTAAGGGTTTTCCCTGCCCGTATCTGGTTTCAACAAGTTCCTAAACTCAGAGTTGCGTAACACGGCATCCAGCCTCGCGGCTAAGCCTGCTCTCGTAAGCCCTCCGCGGCAGAGGCACTTACCGCTCACGGCACAACCACTTGGCAAAGCCTGCTCTCGTAAGCCCTCCGCGGCAGAGGCACTTTCCTTGTTCGGTTACCATCGGAATCGCCTAACTTACGTTAACGAGCAGTTCCTGGAACGAGTCGATCAGGATATGGGTGTCGCTCTAACTCTCTACGCACGTGCTTGAAGTCGCAAGTTCAGGTCTTCATGCATCGTCTGTCACGAGAGGCTAGGGCGTCGCTCTTTCTCTTGTGCACTGCTCGAGTTCGCAAACTCAGTCCTCGGCAGTACTGGCGGGCCGGAGTTAGGCTAAGCGTTCTACGGTTTTTCTTAAAACTTTCTAGCTACTGCTCGCCTTGCTCTTGGTCTCTGTTCGTCCTTGTCTTTTCTTTGCTCTTTTTGCGGGAGAAGCGCTCGAAAGCTGCTCGGTCGACTCTCGCTCTGATTCAAGCGCCGCTTTCGGCGGTCTTGAGTCGCTCGGCGGCTCCTCGAAGGACTACCTCTCCTCGGTCGGTTGGGACTTGGGCTGAATTTCGCAACCCCATGCGTTTTCAGTTTCCAGTTCCTTTCCTTAGCGTTAGTTTTCCAAAACCTCGTTGGTCTTCGCTCGTGGCGCTCCCGCGTCGAAAGCATGTCTTTTATCTGGCGACGATCATGCGGCTCGGTTAACGAAGCGGTCCACCACCGAGGGAGTTTACCACCGTAGTCCGATTTTCGCGCGAGCGGGCATGCCCACCGTAGTCGATTCTCATCGCATAGCGGGCACTCTGGCGCTGGTTCCGCTTTCGCCGAGGCGATAACAACGCTTATACGGGTCCAAGCCCGGATAAGATTTCAGACGCCGCTTTGCACGTGGCTAAGGTCCCGATCGCCTTCCACGGTTAGCGGTCTTAGCCACGCTGGGCTGCACTTGCCCGCGACATCGTCTTTTTATCCATGCTACGTCCTTCCTTGCACGGTAATCCGGCAATGCACCACCAACGAGTCCCGCCCACCGTAAGCGATTCTCATCGCGAGCGGGCACTCTGGCGTCGGTTCGCGATTCGCCGAGGTGACACTAACGCTATCAAGGGGCGTGCCGGAGAAAATTATGTCTTGTGCGGGTAGGTCGCCTTTGCGTGGTTTTAAAAACTTCGCTTTGCTCTTCTTAGAGCTGTTCTTGCTCTCTTTTCCCTTGTCGCTCGTTTCTTGTTTGTCTTCTGCAGGGAATACGAGGCACGGGAACATCGAGACTCGGTGATGGTCGTGGCGAGGTTCGAGCTTCCCCACCAAAGCCGATGTCTGCATCCCTCTCTTCCCGGGTTTCCTCCGCGCATGCCCAGAGGCTGATTCACTTCACCGCGTATGATTTCTTGCCTTTGCCCGGTCTTGACCTTCACAGGTTCGGCTAAGTCAAGGTAGTGCACCACCAACGAGTCCTCGCCCCACCGTAAGTCGATTCTCGCCGTAGCGGGCAAGCCCATCGTAAGTCGATTCTCATCGCGGCGGGCACTCAGCGTCGGTTACGCACTTCCCAAGACAACGCTATCACCGCCGCAAGGAATACGTCATGGGTAAAGCGTTGATTTCACACGTTCTCTTGCGGCTCGATCATCGGGTTGTGATTCACCTCGCCGGCGGTTCTTCGCCGGAAGCGCGATCTGGTCCCCGCGACGAGCTCCGTGCTCGGGCTGGATCACCTCGCCCGGCAGCTCTTCGCCGGAGCGCGGGCTCCTACCGCACGTCTTCGCTGGTCGCACTACGGTTCCTTTAACGAGCTCGTGCTCGAGACTAGATCTCCTTACTTGGTTCCTTTGACGAGCTCTCGCTCGAGGATCGGGTCACCTTCCCCTCGTATGCATTATGCGCTCCCTAGCACACGATCTACGTCCGAGGCACATCACCTTCGCTCGAAGCGCGACATTCGCTTCGAGCGCAATCTCTGTTTCCTCGGGCAAGCTCTAGTCCGAGAGGTGGTTCCTATCTTTTCCTAGGCATCCAATGCTGGATGCAAGACTACGAGTCCGTCTCGCGACTTGCTATGTTCATTCTCCGGAAGATCTGATCTTCTGGGATGCGGTGGTACGCTCTTCACTACTAAGAATCCAATCCCTCCTTGATGACGTTCAGCCTCAAGGAGATGATTCACCTCACTTCTTCCGATTTCTATATCGAGGGCTGGGTACTCTGCTCGGACAGATGTCGTTCCCTGTTCGACGCGACAGAGTTGCTCGGCGTCGGGCGGGTTTGTTCGGTCCCGAACAGGACTTGTTCGGTTGAACCATAACCTGTTCGGTCGCCTGTTGCACGTCTTTGTAGCAGGAAAAATACCCTCTTCGTGACTTAGAGTCTCAAGAGGAAGACCCCACTCTAGTGAGTCCTTCCACTTGAGTCTCGAGGGCTAGCTGTCGGGGATAAAAATACGGCCCATTGCCATGGCCCACTCCCTGACGGTCCATTCGAACAGCCTACCAGGGCCCAGCTCCCTGGAAGGTTCTATCAGGCCCATATGCATCCTGCCGAACAGCTTCTGGTCGGCACGGTGCGTAACGGCCTAGGATTCCTGTTTGAGTCCTACTCGAACAAGAGTTCTGCACGGCCAAGATCATCGGACGACACGAGGCCCTTGCATATTGCTTCCTGTACACCCATAATCTCACCGAGACTTGTTCGTCTCGCCGAGCCACCTCTTGTATTCATCTTTGATATATAAGAAAGGCTGGACGTAGGGCTATTATCTCTCTCGAGAGGCCCGAACGAGGATAAAACCCACATCTCTGTTCGTTCTTTGTCCGCATTGTTTGGCGTGTCTCCTATCTCAATCTTCAAGAACCTTGGCGACTTGAGATCGTTATCTCAACCGTCGACACTCCTCTGTCCACTCGAAGCCATTGTGCTTGCGCAGGGCCTTAAAGAAGGGCAGCCCGCGCTCGCCTTGACGGGAAATAAACCTATTTAAAGCAGCCATCCGTCCTGTTAGGCTCTGGACTTTCTTAACGGTAGTCGGAGCCTTCATGTTTTCAATGGTCTCGATTTTTTCAGGGTTGGAGGAAATTCCCTGCGAACCGATCACATAGCCGAGCAGCATGCCAAATTAGACATCAAAAGTACACTTCTCTGGATTGAATTTAATTCTGTGCCTGGTGAGATTATGAAACGTCTAGGCCAGGTCTTTTACATGATCCGAAACATACTTGCTCTTTACAACTATGTCGTCAACATAGACCTCCAGGTTCCTTCCGCGCAGTTCTGGGAAAGTCTTCTCCATTAAGCGTTGGAAGGTGGCACCAGCATTACGTACACCGAAAGACATGGTCGTATAACAGAAAGTACCGAAGGGGATGATGAAGGCAGTCTTCTCTTCATCCTCAGGGGAGATGCTTATTTGGTGATAACAGGAGTAAGCATCTAAAAAACTCAAAAGCTGGGCATCCGCAGTGGCGTCGATCAGCTGGTCTATGCGAGGCAGCGGGAAATTGTCCTTAGGACAAGCTGTGTTCAAGTCAGTGTGGTCGACACACATCCTCCACTTGCTGTCTTTCTTCTTTACGATCACAGGGTTGGCCAGCCACTCGGTGTGATCAACCTCGCGGATGAACCCAGTGGTGAGCAGCTTTCCAAGCTGATCCTTGGTGATCCCCTGCTTGAAATCCAAAAAGCGACGAAGTTTCTGGTGAACAGGCTTTTTGTCCGGTCGGACTGCCAGTTTGTGCTTAATAACCTCCCTTGGGACCCCGGGCATGTCAGACGGCTCCCAGGCAAACACGTCTACATTAGCTCGGAGGAAGGCAATGAGCTCGATTTCCTATTTGGGGTTCAGATTGGCCTCAAATGAACTGTCTTGGAAGAATCGTCAAGAGACAGCGGAACTTTCTTGGTCTCTCTCCCTGGCTGGAGAGAAACCTTGGGACGGGCAGACTTGGTCTGCGGCACTTCGGGACCACGCGGGGAAGGTGGTCGACCAAGGCAAGGCACTGCTCATCGTAATTTAAAGCAGCCTTGTAATTGCCTTTGACCATGATCACACCACTAGGGTCCGAAATCTTCACGTAGTGGTATGCATGGTGGGACACGGCCATGAACTTTCCCAGAGATGGCCGGCCCAAGATCGTGTTGTAGGCAGATGGAAAGTCGACCACGTCAAACTTGATCAACTCTATCTGGAAGTTGCTTGGGCTGCCGAAGGTAACGGGCAGAAAAATCTGTCCCAGAGGCCGAACAGCTTCTATTGGTACAATCCCATAGAAGGGCATCGCGACCTCTTTGAGTTTGGAACGAGGAATCTGCATCTCGTCCAATACTTTTACAGAAAGCAAGTCCAGCGCACTCCCGCCATCAATAAGGACACGCCCGACTCTAACGTTGCTGATGGTCGGAGCGACCACCAGCGGGAGCCGCTGAGGCTTGGTCATCCCAGTGGGGCAATCCTCCTTAGAGAAGAAGATGAAAACCTCGGTCCACTTTATCGACTCGGGTTGAGGTTTGCCCTTCTCGACGTTGTGGACCTCCCGAGCAGCTTCCTTGAGGCTGCGTCGAGAGGGATAAGCCCAGGAGCCGCTAAAGATGACGGCTATCTGGTTCACGGGCTTAGGATAGTCATTCTCATTGTCCCGATCACCACCATCAGCTTGGCGCATGTCCTTGCCGGCATCACCTTTTTTGGGCAGGGTGGGCATGGGGCCTTTGCCGTTGTAGAACTCCTCGAGCTTTGCAGCCCAGGTCCTGCAATGGCGTATATCGTGGCCGTAGTTCTTGTGGAACTGGTAATATCGGTCACCTGTACCTTTCTTGCCTTGATCACCTCCCTGGGCAGGCTTCTTGCCCTTATAGTTATTGGCGGGCTACTTCTGCTCATTCTTGGGGGGAGGTGCGCGATCTGTACCCGCGACGGTATTGTCCTACGCACCTTTGTTCTTTTTCTTCTGGGACTTCTTGTCTCCAGGATTGTTGCTATTCCTTTTCTTCTCATCTACACCAGGCTTTCATCGTCTCGCTACACCACAAGCTTGAGATCCTAGGGGCGCTCAGAGCGGGCATAACATCCCTGGAAGCTCGTGCGGAGGGCATCCTGAAGCTGGGCCCAGCTGCGGATGGAACCAGGCCGTTGGTTGAACAGCCAGGTTTGGGCCATGCCCTCGAGCACAGTGGGAAATAGTTGACCATGACGGTCTTGTCTCCCCTTATGGCCCGGATGGCGGTGGTGTAGATGGACAGGAACTCCTCGGGGTTCTTGCTCCCGTCGAACTTCTCGATTGGCCCGGGCTTGAACCTCGGTAGCCAAGGCGTCTCATGGAGAGCGCGGGAGAAGACGGAGCATCCTGGCGCGGCCTTCGGGGGAGAGGCATCCCGACGTGGGCCCAGGCGAGAAGGGGCCTCGGGCCGCGCGGTCTTCTCGGACTAAGCCTGGTGCGACTTGGCGATCCGGGTACAGGTCCGTCGTACGGTGAGAAAGAGAACGGGGAGGAAGAAGGAAGAAAGGAGAACAAACCGTGAAGACACAAGCGATTTACCCTGATTCGAGCCCCCACTGCCGGGTAGTAGCTCTACTCCAGCCTCGTTGATTATACAGTGGAAAACAGTACAAGGGGTGCCGAGACCGGGCTTGGAGGCGCCGATCCCGAGCTTACAGGGGTTCTGGGCACTGAAGTGGCTAAGGACTAAAGCTACTGCTAAGAAAGCTTCGGATGCTGGTGCTGCATGTTACTCTGTTTCACCTTGCTTCTTCTTGTCCCGAACGGATCTGGGGCCTTCCGTTTTATAGGCGCGGCGGGTCGCCCGGAGCTAATACGGCGGGCCCCGCGCCTATCTCTGCTTTAGTGGTGGTGTTCTTGTCTCATTCAAGGGCTCTGCTCGTCCAGGCCTGCAGGAGAAGTCGATCAAAGTTAATCTTGGACACGTGTTAAATCGAGGAGTGCCTATACGGGGGAGAAACCTTTTTAAGGGAGAAAGCACTTTCCTTTATCCCCAATATAGCATTGATCGGACTGAGATACCTCGCGCCACCCGTTAGGCGTCGCAGAAGCGTAACAACCACCGTCGCTTTGCCTAGGGAGCAAGCGACAAGGAGAGCTGCCACAAGACTCTCTCCCGGCCGCAGACCCTCGGAGACGCAGCTTCTTCCCCCAAGGCCGGGAAAGTCTTGATGGGATATGACGATTATCGCCACCGCCACGGACATGCAGATCGCTCATGGACCTCTCCCAAGCTAGGTCCACGCCCTACCGGGACCCAGTGAGGCGCGGTTGACTGGTCAAGCAGGGAGACTTCGACGGCTAGACGCTTCCTTTAGTACGGCCAGGGGCGGCCTTTGGACCTTTTGCACGGGTGGTGGGCCGGAACGGAATCGGCCCGAGGCCCGTCTCGGGATGGGCCGCTTATCAATCACCAACAAGATACATAACTCGAAATATACCACTCCATTGTCAATGACATGTTGGTCCAAAATGCGAACTTTGGAGTGTCATGAATATAAAAGCATTGTTATTTTCAGTTTAAATTAAAATAAAAATATGTCGCTAGAAATTTGTTATTTCTTATAAGCCAAATGTTGTAGCACTTTTAGTTATTTTTTAAGCCAAGCGTTGCAGCACTTTTAGTTATTTTTATAAGGTTTTTAGTGATTTTTCTCCAAGCTTCGTAACTTGGTTTTTAAATAGTTTTTAGGCACTTTAAACTCCTTATCAAGGATATATAATTTTTCTAGATTATATTCTACCGCTGGTTTCATCCGAAAAGAACATGAAATCCCTTGTTTCTAAATATTCAGTGCAAATGATTTTTCGGTGCACAAGTGCAAAAAACTAATCTTTTGCTGCAAATATTTTTCCTATGTCATTACTTTTTTTATTACACAGGATGGGGACCAAATTATTGTCCCGCCTTTTTGTTTGACGCAAGCAGCGCATGTGGTCGAAAATGCATGGTTCGGCACTTCGGCTGATACGATCATAGTATCACATCTTTTTTGTTCGGTTTTCACCACATATTGTGCATGTCTTTATCAGTGGCGATCAGACAACGGACTCGGATGGAATCTAGGTAGGAGCCTAGGACACACGCTGGTCATGTGCCTGAGCCGCTGAGACTGTCTGGCAGGTGCCCACACACACGTACGGGGCGTGAAACACAGGACCGGCTAGGCCTTGCTCGGCCGCTAAATACGTGCCCACACGGCCACATTCATCACAAATCTCAACACAGCCGGGCAGAGCGCGCTTCCTCAGTTCTTGCCTCGTCTCTGATCAACGTCGCCGCAGAACCGAAGAAGCCAAGGCACGCGAGGCGCGGAGGCCAGCCATCTCCACCCCCTAGCTCGCTCGCTCCGCCGCGAGCCACGCCGCCGGCATGCAGGGGAACCCGCCGGTGGCCTCCTGGTCCTCCGGCCTCTGCGGCTGCTTCGACGACGTCGGCGCCTGTAAGCGTCTCTCTTCGCCCAATTTGCTTCCCGAGCGAGAGCGCGCATGACGGCTTGTTGAACAATATGCATGGCGGATGCGTGTCCTGCAGGCTGCCTGACGTTCTTCTGCCCCTGCGTCACCTTCGGGCGGATCGCCGAGATCGTCGACCAGGGGGCCACATGTAAGCAACTAAGCTAGCAAGCAAAGCTTACCTAGCCACTAGCCAGTCATGCAAAGCATGAACAGATTAATTAACCCTCCCGGTTGATTTGACGTCGGGGGGGCGTGCATGCGCCGTGCCGTGTCGTCTCTGCTGTCGATCGATTTCAGCGTGCTGCGCGAGCGGGGTGCTGTACACGGCGCTGGCCATGGCGACGGGCTGCGCCTGCGCCTACTCCTGCTGCTACCGCTCCAGGCTGCGGGCGCAGTATGGGCTCAAGGAGAAGCCCTGTGCCGACTGCTGCGTCCACTACTGCTGCGAGCTCTGCGCCCTCTGCCAGGAGTACCGCGAGCTCAAGAACCGCGGCTTCGACATGACCATGGGTGCACACATGCGCATCAGCTCCTTCCACCGCCGCTTTGGGCCTTGTTTTGTTCAGCGTATCGTTGCGTTGGTGTATTACTGTAACAAATTTAAGAGCCCTTAAAATAAGGCCTAAAGATTATAAAAAAATAATTAAAAAATAGTTGTAGAATCGTTGAAACGACTACTAAAAGTCACGAAAAAATCATCGCAAATTATAATAACATATAGGCTATGTAAAAATAACAAAATTTGCTACAGTAATACGCAACGATACGATACGCTGAAAAGAACAAGGCCTTGATCAGCTGCTTTCCGCGCTTCTTCTTATTGTCCGTCTGTTCTTGCAGGATGGCAGGCGAACATGGAGAGGATGGGGAAGATCGCGGCGACCATGGCGCCCCAGATGCATCCAGGGATGACCCGTTAAGAGCACGTGTCTGCTTTATGCGGAATGCCTGAATCTTGGAGCTGGCATCCAGCGATCAATGGTGATCGAGCTCCTTCAACTGCTGCTTCGGTCTCGTCACGCGCGGGTTGTTTCGTTATTCAGTGTCGTGCTTGCAATTAATATGTTGTAAACTTGTAATCGTTCTAAGGCCCCCACCATGTATGATGTTCATGTGCACTTTCAATAAAGATAAATCTTCTGTAAGAAGAGAAATGCGTTCAGGTTTGCCCAACTAAATCCAGGGCGTTCAGGTTCATATGTCGAGAGATTTGACATTCTTGTGCAGCCCATCATCTCTCATATGGTCTTTTGCAAAACAAAAAATCCCTCCATTATAAATGTAGGGTGTGCATGTTTTTTCAAAATTCAATGTTTGAAATCTTTGACTAATAATTAAGTAAAAAATGTACATGTTTTAGTATATGCATGTAATATATTTATATCCGTATTTAAAAGTACTTTGGTATGATGTTAGTTTTGTACTTGCTTTTGACATATTTTGAAAGAAATTAACGATTAAAGTTATACTTTGAAGATTGTGCCAAAAATTTATATGTCCTATATTTTAGAACGGAGGGAGTACTTTAGTATTTTCTAAACAAAGCTCAGGACATCTTTCTTATTTCTCCTCTGATCTCTTTCACTCTCCTTCCCCCACAACCCCGGTTGAGCCAGCCCTCTCCAGCGGCGTGGTTGTCGTGATCACTGCGGTGATGCAGCATGATCATGACGGCGTCCGAAGGAGCTACTGCTTTGCTTGGGCAAGAACAAATGACCTACTCAAAGTAGAAACGTGGTCTAGGCACTTCAAAATAAAAGTATGGTACGACGAAAATCTTCAGATGATAAGATCACCGGTATCTAATCCTTGTATGAGCACTTTGATTTGAATTTGATCGACTAAACATCTTGCTTAATAATTTGTCGAGTCATGATTTTGGCTTAGGCGCTTGCTTCAAGAGCAAGGGTGAGCTCGTGGCTTCGACTCTTGCTTCTTAAAAAGGTGTTACGGTTCCAGCAGTCCGATCCAATCCGATATCTAAACATGCACTACACGGTTAATCTTTGTAGATTTTATTACTGGCCCAAATCATTAACACAACCACATATTGCTCCATTAAGCCATTTTGGGCACATGCACTGTGCGCGGCATTTAGGGTTAATGACTAGATTAATTATGGTGGTGTTTTAATTGCAAATTTGAGGTATGGCAGACGATGTGCCTCTCCATAATGGGGGATTCACCCCTGCTTAAGGGCATGTGTTGTGTAGAGATGAGATTCCACATAAAAATCTTCCGCTAGGATTACATTGGCTTCATTCTTACCTAAGATATTACCAATATATAAGCGTGCACAAGCGTTCGTAAACACACTCCTTAGCCCTTGGATCTTGCTTTATTCTCCATTAATATTGTTCCATCTCTAGTGATCTTAGAGCAAGATCTCACATGCATTAAGCAGGTCGGGATCGTCGCTGAAGTGGCCCTCCTTTGTGTCGGGCACTACTAGGGAGGACAAGGAGCAGGGGAGATGGAAATGCTAGAGTTTGAGGCTGACAGATGAGCCTGCACGCGGCGAAGGCAGCCTCAAGTTCTTGTCCACGATGAGTTCAACGGTGAGGATGGGCCCAACAATGCATAATGAGTTTCCAGTGCGCGAACCGTCGAAGAACATGATCCAGGGGGTTTCTCCAGGTTACTCGGGAGCTTCCTGGGACTTGGGCGGGCAGGTCCATTCAGTGACAAAGTCAGCCAAAACCTGAGATTTAACAGCAGTTCGGGCAGCAAACAGAATATCGAAACTCTGCTAATTCCATTGCCCACTTAGCTATACGTCCGCCGGCTTCTTTGTTCTGTAGGATTTCTCCCAGAGGGAACTTGGTCGGGACCAGTACTTGATGCGCCTGGAAGTAGTGCCGAAACTTTCTAGAGGACATGAGCAAAGCATATAGCAGCTTTTGGACCTCAGGGTAACGTTCCTTTGATCCGTGAAGCACCTCGCTCACGTAATAGATTGGCCGCTGGATGCCTTCCCTTTCAACTGTCAAGACCGCGCTCACCGCTTGTGGCGTGCAGCCAAGATACAACAACAGTTGTTCGCCATGTCACGAGGTAGTCAAGACAGGTGGATTGGATAGGTATTGCTTTAGATCTTGGAAGGATCTGTCCACCTCCTCTGTCCACTCGAAACCATTGTGCTTGCGCAGGGCCTTGAAGAAGGGCAACCCGCGTTCGCCTTGACGGGAAATAAACCTGCTCAAAGCAGCCATCCGCCCAGTGAGGCTCTGAACCTCTTTAACGGTGGTCGGAGCCATCATGTTTTCAATGGCCTCGATTTTTTCAGGGTTAGCAGATATTCCTTGCGAACCGATTACATAACCGAGCAACATTTCAGATCAAACACCAAAGGTACACTTCTCTGGATTTAATTTGATTCTATGTCTGGTGAGATTACGAAAGGTCTCGGCCAGGTCTTTTACAAGATCTGGAGCATACTTGCTCTTTACAACTATGTCGTCGACATAGACCTCTAGGTTTCTTCCGCGCTGTTTTGGGAAAGTCTTCTCCATTAAGCTACCGAACGTGGCACCGCCGCTTGCGCAGACCGAAAGACATGGTCGTATAGCAGAAAGTGCCGAAGGGGGTGATGAAGGCAGTCTAATCTTCATCCTCGGGGGGGATGCTTATTTGGTGATAACGGAGTAAGCATCCAAAAACTCAAGAGTCAAGATCCGCAATGCGTCGCCGACCACCGGTCTATGCGAGGCGGCGAAATTGTCCTTAGGACAAGCCGCTGTCAGATCTGTGTGATCGACACACATCCTCCACTTACCGTCTTTCTTCTTTACAATGACTGGATTGGCCAGCCACTCGGTGTGAGCAACCTTGCGGATGAACCCAGAGGCGAGCAGCTTGCCGAGCTGATCCTTGATGATCCCCGCTTGAACCAAAAGCGCCAAGCTTCGATTTAACGGGCTTTTTGTCCCACGGACTACCGCTTTGTGCTCGATAACCTCCTTGGGACTCCGCATATTAGACGGCTCCTGTGCAAACACGCCCGCATTAGCTCTGAGGAAGGCAATGAGCTCGATTTCCTATTTGGGGTCCAAATTGGCCCCAAGTGAATCTGTTTTGGACGGATCTCATGGACAATGGAACTTCTTTAGTCTCTCCTCCGGTCAAGGGAAACTTGGGACGTCAGATTTGGTCTGCGGTATTCGGTTCAAGGGCGAAGCTGATCGACTAGGGCGAGGGACTGCTCGTCGCAATCCAAAGCAGCTTTGTAGTTGCCTTTGACCGTGATCACGCCGCTGGGGCCCAGGATCTTCACGCAATGGTATGCATGGTGGGACACGGCCATGAACTTGACAAGAGATGGTCGGCCTAAGATCGCGTTGTAGGCGGATGGGAAATCGACCACGTCAAACGTGATCAACTCTGTCCGGAAGTTGCTCGGGGTGCCGAAGGTGACGGGCAGGACGACCTGCCCGAGCGGCTGAACAGCTTCTCCCGGAACGATCCCGTAGAATGGCATTGCGACTTCCTTCAGCTTGGAGCGAGGAATCTGCATCTCGTCCAAGACTTTAGCAGAAAGCAAATCCAAAGCGCTCCCGCCATCTACCAGGACACGGCCGACTCTGGCGTTGCTGATGGTCGAAGCGACCACCAGTGGGAGCCGCTGAGGCTTGGTCATCCCAGTGGGGCAATCCTCCTTAGAAAAGGAGATGGGAACTTCGGTCCACTTCATCTGTTCGTGCTGTGGTTTGCCCTTCTCGACGTTGTGGACCTCCCGGGCAGCTTCCTTGAGGCTGCGCCGAGAGGGATAAGCCGAGGAATCACCGAAGATGACGGCTATGTGGTTTATGGGCTCAGGATAGTCATCCTCGTCGTCCCGATCACCACCATCGGCTTGACGCTTGTCTTTGCCGGCATCACCCTTTTCGGGGAGGGTGGGCATAGGGCTTTCGCCGTTGTAGAAGTCCTCGAGCTTTGCAGCCCAGGTTCTGCAATGGCGTATATCATGGCCGTGATGCTGGTGGAACGGGCAGTATCGATCACTCGGACCTTTCTTGCCCTGATTGCCTCCCTGGGCGGGCTTCTTACCCTTATAGTTGTTGTTGGGCTTCTTCTGCCCGTCCTTAGGAGGAGGTGCGCGATCTATACCCTCGACGGTATTGTTCGCATCACCTTTGCTCTTTTTGTTCTGAGACTTCTTGTCACCAGGATTGTTGCTGCTCTTCTTCTTCTCATCCACACCAGGCTAGGCGGGCAGCTCGCCCTTGTCGAACGCCTTCTTATACTGAATGCATTCTGCCGCGTTGGCGTAGCGATCAGCCTCCTTGAACATGTCGTTGGCGGTCCAGGTCTCATTGATCTCGAGATCCTGGGTGAGCCGCTCGTCGCGGACTCCGTTTTTGAAAGCGCGACAACAGATTCGGCCCAAGATGTTCGGATTGTGTTGCGGATCATCCGTCATCGGATCGTGTTCCGAGATTCGTTCGTTCATCTAGATCATCTGGTGCAGATCATCCTCCTTGCCCAGACGCACGTAATAATGCTCCGGAAATTGGCAATCAATGCGTCACAAAGTTGGTTCCATGGGCAGATGGAACCTTCCTCGCGATTGAACAGCCCACGCCCGGCAAATACTTCAAGGACACGGAGGTAATTAGCCATGACTACCTCGTCACCTCCGGCTGCCACGATGGCAGTAGCGTAGATGGAAAGGAACTCCTCTGGGTTCTGAGTCCCGTTGTACCTCTCCATGTGACCGGGCTTGAACTTGGAAGGCCACCTGATAGCGCGGAGCTCGTCAGAGAAAGCCTTGCAGCCCAAGGTGTATGCCCGACCACCTTCCCCTGCAGAACCTAGCCTTGAGAAGACATTGGTTCTGTTGCCCGGAGGAACTCTAGCTGAACAGGAAAATTCTGCCTGGAGAAACTCTCTCCAGGACAATCCTCTGCGTTCCTTCCTCGTGGTCGCAACGATGCGCTCTTCCCGAGGGAGTCGTCCGAGATCGTCGCGCGCACTTTTGATCCTATGGTCGCGATGACCACGAGGGCTCGGTGAGCGTCGTCGTTCACGGGTATCCTGTTCGTGACGAGTCGACCTCCGACGGTGACGATGGTCACGCGGTCTGTCGGAGCGCTCGCTTTCTGAATCTCTCCGGGCAGGTTGACTGCGTTGCCCGGAGGAGGTGTTAGCTTCACCCATGCGAGCGAGGTCAGCCTGGTTGGTGGATCTTATCACCGAAGCCATGGCTTGGAGCCGTTCCCGACTCTGCTCGAGGGGTCCTGGGATCCCTGAGGCGTCCGCATTTTGCTCGACTTGAGCCTGGTTACGCGGGGACTCATCCCGATCAGGCTGAACTTTTGCAGGGAGGCTTGGCGTAGGTACGCGAGGCGGGTCGCGTCGTTGTCGCTTGCGCCGATCACGAAACTGCGCCAGGCTTCTGTTGATTGAGGCATCTAGGCTACGGCGAACAACTTCTTGTTCGCGAGCAGCCTGTGCAGCCCCATCGGGTCGTCGACCGGAATCGACATGCTCGATCTCTTCAGCCGCCGCGGCCCGTGCAGGATCCTCTGAAGTTCCCGCGCCAGCCATGTTGATGCTGCGACGGCCGTGCGAAGGCGCACCAGACGGCGTCATCACCTTGTCTCCACAGGAAGAATCGACCGACATGGTCTTCGAATCCGAGAGATCTAGACCATCGTATAGATCGTCGGTTCCGTGGTCATCGTCAATGACGGGAGTGTGATCTGAGACCATCTTCGGAGCATAGCCAGAAACTGCTGTCCCAGATACAGAAGGTGATCGAGATCGAACGGATCGATCCGATCTGACAGGGGACGAGACATCCTGTCCTTCTGAGTCATAGCCTTCAGGAAGAATTTCCTGGTCGCTGAGTGAGTTCGACATGCTCGAACAAACTTGATCTACGGTCCCCACGGACGGCACCAACTGTCGACGGTTGAGATATCGATCTCAAGTCAACTAAGGTTCTTGAAAAAGGGAGATAGAAGACTTGCCGAGTAGGGCGGACAACAATCAACGAGCAACAGGGAGACACCGGGTTTTTATCCTGGTTCAGGCCTCTCGAGAGAGATAATAGCCCTACGTCTAGCCTTTCTTTTTATCAAAGAGAATTACAAGGTGGAACTCGACGAGACAAACTGGTCTCGGCCAGATTATGGGTGTACAGGAAGTATTATGCAAGGACCTCGTGCCCTCTACACGCCGTAGGGGCTCGGTTTATATAGTGTTGAACAACCGACCTACCGAGGTATAATCGGGCCGGGCTAACTACGAGATCGTAACAAACTCGTACCATGCCAAATGCGTCCCACGGTAGATGAGGTAAGCTCCAATTCTTGGGGATCACGACTCCTATTCCAATCCGGGAAACCAACGTCCGGGTCTTCACGTAGCCGTGCAGAACTCTGTTCGAGTCGGACTCGAACACGAATCTTAGGTCGTTACATACCGTACTAGCCAGGAAGCTGTCCGGCGAGATGCACACAGGCCTGATAAAGCCCTCTAGGGAACAAGGCCCTAGGAGGCTGTTCGATTGAGCTGTCAGGAAGTGGGCCATGGCAATGGGCCGTAGTTTTATCCTCGACAGGTGCGACCTCTTCGTTGTTGTCGTCGTCCAATGTCACCTCCTCGCTGACAAGGCTTCACAACGAAAGATATGAAGGCATATCGTCCGATGGAAATGTTGACCGTTACCGCTTGGGTGCCGACTTATCCTCCTCCTTTAGCTCCTCCTTCTCCATGTGAGGCTCTTCGCTGACGGCTGACGCTCCTCCTCCTCGTGGGGCATTGGATAGCCGACAAGTCATGGTGGCCATGGCGATGTCAAATGACGCAACAAGGCAGTGTGGAGGGGCATAGGTGAATGATGAGGCCGATGAAGAAGGCAACAGTGACAATCAAGTGGGCATGAGTGCGGGGACGATCAGGGCATGGTTATGGTTATTGATTTGGGTATATAGATTTGCAATGCCTTAGGGATGAAACATTATTATTATGATCCGATGCGTCTATTCGCTTGACACGCGAAGAAATCTTTATCCGTGCCGATTGTAGTTCCCAACCGACACACATGTGTGTGTGCACGCACGCACGCAAACACACACATATATACTATATGTCTCGTGCCCCTACACTAGACCTGATCATATGTTGGGCCAAGCTAGGTTTTGGGCTAAGCTTAAAAATGTTTGGTGCTTTGGAGTAAGCTCAAGCCCGCCCCGTCCCCAACTTATTTACCACTTGCTTCAGCCCAAGCTCCGCCCAACCAAAAGCCTAAAGCCCAAATCAAGGAGTGGGAATTTAAAGTTAGGAGGCCGTGGGCCTTTGTGGCCATCGTTGTTGGCTTGCTTGGGCAAGGCTTGGGGCATAGGGGATTTTGTCGCTAAGTTGTTGGCGCCAAATTGTCATTCTGGGGCAAGTCGGATTTTGCTCGGGCGACATATAAAACTGTCGACGGTTGGGATATCGGTCCCAAGTCAACTAAGGTTCTTGAGAAAGGGAGATAGAAGACCTGCCAAGCAATGCGAACAGCAATCAACGAGCAACGGGGAGACACAGGTTTTTATCCTGGTTCGGGCCTCTCAGAAGAGATAATAGCCCTATGTCCAGCCTTTCTTTATATCAAATAGGATTACAAGGTAGGGCTCGACGAGATGAACAAGTCTCGACGAGGTTCTGGGGTGTACAGGAAGTAATATGCGATCTTGGCCGTGCCAATCTAGCGGTGCCCCCCCCCCCCACTAAACACCGTAGGGGCTCGGTTTATATAGTGTTGAACAACCGACCTACCGAAAGATAATCGGGCCGGGCTAACCATGAGATCGCAATGAACTCGAATACATGCCATATATATCCCGAGGTAGATAAGGCAAACTCCAATTCTTGGGGATCACGACGTCTGCTCCAATCCGGGAAACCACGTCCGGGTCTTCACGTAGCCGTGCAGAACTCTTGCTCGAGTCGGACTCGAACAAGAATCTTAGGCCGTTACGCACCGTGCCAGCCAGGAAGCTGTTCGGCAGGATGCACATGGGCCTAATAGAGCCCTCTAGAGAGCAAGGCCCTAGGAGGCTGTTCGACTGGGCCGTCAGGGAGTGAGCCATGGCAATGGGCCGTAGTTTTATCCCCGACAGCTAGCCCCCGAGACTCAAGTGGAAGGACTCACTAGAGTGGGGTCTTCCTCTTGAGACTATAAGTCACAAAGAGGGTAATTTTCCTGCTACAAAGATGTGCAACAGGCGACCGAACAGGTTGTGGTTCAACCGAACAAGACTTGTTCGGGACCGAACATACCCACCCAAAGGCAAGCAACTCATAAGGCCGAACAGGATCCACCTCTGCTCGAAAGCAGCACTCACCTTCGATGCAGAATCGAAATCCAGCCCCCAAGCGCAGAGCTCGTCATGGGATCAGACGCGCTCCCTCGCTAAGAGCTGCCGGTCTGGCGAATCATCTCCTTGAGGCTGAACGTCATCAAGGAGGGATTGGATTCTTGGTAGTGTCGACTGGTGACTAACTGGGGGGTCACCGCCGGCAATGATTATATATGGGGCGATGCACAAGATCCAAACTCGATGGTAGCACAAGACAAGGATTTATACAGGTTCAGGCCCTCATGGCGGAGGTAATACCCTACGTCCTGTGCTCTGGGATTATATGGGGTATATGTGTACAAGATGATCAGGAGATGATCAAGCTGTAGATGTGTGATTCTCTAGATGAAGATGCCGAACCAGGGAGCTCCCTGCCCGCCTTATATGGGGGCAGGGTTACAAGTTAGAGTCCTGGTCGGTTACGAGGTAGGATTCCTATCTCTATCCTCTAGTAGTTATCCGGGATTACAAGTATATCTTCCCTATTAATTAGGGATGACTTCTTTCCTTGCCTAGCAAGCCTTATAGAGTCCGAGTGGTACCCGTCCTTATCCACCTGACTTGGTCCATCCCCTGTCGGGTGGTCTTTTAGGCCCTCCGTGTGGGTACCCCGGGTCTATGTTATCCACAGTAGCCCCCGAGTGCTTCATAGTCGAGTTGCTGCTCTTCTTTATCGCACCTTGGATGAGTCATGCTTCATGCCGAGTGCTTGTAGATTGTTGCTGCTCCTTTCCGACTGGCTTCTGCCTGTTATCTGCGAGGAGACTGTGAAGGACTCATAGAGAATTGTTAGTGATACCCAGCCCGGGATTGCCGGAGTTCTGGCGATAGGCTCTTTATAAGGCGCATCACTTTAATTTTGATGAAATGGTACATATACTCGTCTTGCGATGTACAGCCGGCGACCCAACATGAGGTGTACCATGCTTTTGGCTGAAGAGCCGAGTGATACCTGTACTGCCTTTATGTATGTACAACCAGGTGACTCAACAAGGGCGTATTAATCGTTTTGGCTGAAAAGTCGAGCGATACCAGATTGCCGTATGCGATGTACAACATGCACTCCAACATAGGGCATACCACTGGTTTTGGCTGAAAAGCAGAGTGATACCTGTACTCGTCTTGCGATGTACAGCTGGCGACCCAACATAGGGCATACCACTAGTTTTGGCTGAAAAGCCGAGCTAGCACTGCATTCTAATCGAGTAGGATACAACCGGTGGCCCCAGAGAGCATACCGCTGGTTTTAACCATCCGTACCTATACTGTGAGAGTAAAGCTTGGCCCAACATGGAGCATACCATCTTGATAGGGTTTGGCCCAATGATACCGTGATCCGACCGTGCAAGAATACGCCTAGTGTCCCAACATGGGGCATACCATTGTTGTCACCAGCGCGGTACTGCATTTAATCAGAAGCGAATATAGCTAGCGACCCCACCATGTATGCACTTTAAGGAAAGAGTTTAGCCGATGGTATCCATACCCGGTAGCGGTGTCCAAAGATAGGCCCCAACCGAGCGCACCATCGAAACTCAATCCCGACATCACCGGTATCTCGATCCCCGACATGTAGCGACTCAACTAGTGACCCAACATGGGGTATACCAAGAGATGGGTAATTTTTGTAGCTCGCCAAGGATATGCCCTCAAAGGGTGCACCGAGGCTGAATTTGGCTTAGCCCTACCGTGCTTGTAGCCATCGGTTGTGACGCCGCACTAGAAGGTCGTTGTTAGCGCCAGTATGCAGGATGGCTTATGGCCGAGGTGTGTTGTATGGCCATACCAAAGTTGGTGTAGACGATAGCCATACCGGTTGGTGTGGGCGATAGTCGTGCTAACTTGATGAGGTAAAAACCCATGAACTCCTCAGTAGCATGTACATGTAGAGTTTAGGCAAGATTCGGAAGCATTTAGATAATTTTTATACTTTTGCTACTTTTTCTTTTTGATATTAAATTCTCCAAGTAATCTTCCTTTATTAAGCACTCGCCCGACTAGTCTAGCCCCTCAAGGCCGGAATTGGCTCATGGCTCTTTTCCTAGGCACGCCAGACGAGTGACTAGAGTTCGCCGTCCGTGGGTCGAGCTTCACTACTCTGAAACCACTGGATTCATTTGCAATCATAAAGAAAAATAACAAAAGAGTGCACGCAAGTGCACCTATTAGGTAGCCCCGTTACTTCATCGATTAGTTGGAGACCAACTAAGTAGCAAGTCAAGAAACAACTTAGATTAATATGAAAAGATTATGGTAATGAGAACTTAGCTCTGGTGTAGGCGTAGGCGTGTAGCCGAGCCGTAGACTTGGACGCTCATGGCGCTGGTGTAGACGTGTAGCCGCAGACTTGGGCGCCGTGGCGCCGGGCGTAGGCGTAGCTGCGGCTTGTCGCCGAGCCGTAGATTTGAAGCCGCAGCGCAGTAGCCGCATCGGGCGCTTGTGGCGTGGCGAGGGCGCATACCGAAGCTGAATTTTGGACGCCGTGGCGCGAGTGTAGGCGCAGTCGCCGAGTGGCGGTCGCCGAGCCAGACTTGTGCGCCGTGGCGCTGGCGAGGCATGTAGCCGAGTGGCTTATCGCCGAGCCATAGATTTGAAGTTTCTAGGCGCAGCCGCATCGGGCGCTGTGGGCGCTGCGGATGGCATACACCGAAGCCAGAACTTGACGCTGCGTGGCGGGGGCGAGGCGGCGTCGCCGAGTAGCGGTCGCTGCGTCGTAGACTTGGGCGCCGTGGCGTGGCGAGGGCGTAAATCGAGTGGGCTTGTCGCCGAGCCGTCAGATTTGAAGTCGCAGCGGCAACCGCACGGGCGCTGTGGCGCGCGATGGCGCATGTACCAAGCTGAATTTTGACGCCGTGGCGCTGGCGTAGGCGCAGTCGCCGAGTCAGAGACTTGTGCGCCGTGGCGCCGGGCGAGGCATGTAGCCGAGTGGCTTATCGCCGAGCCGAGATTTGAAGTTTCTAGGCGCAGTACCGTCGGGCGCTGGGCGCGCGATGGCATACAAACCGAAGCCAGAACTTGACGCCGTGGCGCTGGCGAGGGCGTGTCGCTGAGTAGCATGTTGCCGCGTCAGACTTGGGCGCCGTGGCGCCGGGCGTAGGCGCGTAGCCGAAAGTGGCTTGTCGCCGAGCCAGATTTGAAGCCGCAGCGCAGTACCGCACGGGCGCTGGCGCGCTGATGGCGCATACCGAGCTGAATTTCTGGACGCCGGGTTCGGTGTAGGCGTGTCACCGAGTGGCGGTCGCCGAGCCGTAGACTTGGGCGCTGTGGCACCGGGCGTAGGCGTAGCCGATCGCTTGTCGCCGAGCCAGATTTGAAGCTACAGCGCAGTACAGACGGGCGCCGTGGCGACGATGGCATACAACCGAAGCCAGAACTTGACGCTGTGGGCGCTGGCGTAGGCGTGTCGCCGAGTAGCGGTCGCCGCAAGTCAGACTTGAGCGCTGTGGGCGCTGGCGTAGGCGCGTAGCCGAGTGGCTTGTCGCCGAGCCGTAGATTTGAAGCGCAATGGCGCACCGCATCGGGCGCTTGGGGCACGAATGACGCATACCGAAGCTGAATTTCTGACGCCGGGGCGCTGGCGTAGGCTTGTCGCCGAGGGGCGGTCGCCGAGTCCAGACTTGGGCGCCGTGGCGCCGGGCGTAGGCGCAGTCGCCGAGTGGTTTGTCGCCGAGTCAGATTTGAAGCCGCAGACGCAGTAAACAGACTGGGCGCTGTGACGCTGAATGGCATACAACCGAAGCCAGAACTTGACGCCGTGGGCGCGGGCGTAGGCGTGTCGCTGAGTAGCGTGTCGCCGAGCCATAGACTTGGAGGCGCTCGTGGCGCTGGCGTAGGCGTGTAGCCGAGTGGCTTGTCATCGAGCCGTAAATTTGGAGCTCGAGGCGTGTAGCCGTACCGGGCGCTCGTGGAGCGCGATGGCGTACAGCTGAGCTATAGACCTTGGAGGCGTAGGCGCGTAGCCGAGTAGAGGAAGTAGTCATTCAGATCTCGATCAACACCGAGTGGCACACGTCGTGGTCGGCGATTTAACAAAGACGCGTTTCGCCGAGGTTTTGCCCGTGGTCGACGGAGTTGGCCGTAGCCGTAAATGATCTCCATGCGGTTGGTGTAGCTTGACGAAAGTCGATGAAAGTCCTCGCCGGTCTTCAACATCCCACGAGATGTGGCACGATCAATCCTCACGCCGTAGCCGGCACCGACGAGCTTTACAACCTCGGCGAAATTTGCGACCTCTCTGCGCAGACTACCTTGACAAAGACGTCACGGTCGCATCCGAAGTCGGATTCAGGCGTTCTTGGATTCATTGGAAAGATAACGAGATAAGCTTTTCAATGCATCTTATATCTCCCTGAAACTCCTCCTGAGTCAGCTGGAAATAGCGATACAAGTTCCATCCAGAATCTGAACGGGAACCGATCGCATCTTCTTCTCATGTCCGTCTCACGGTTGATGAAGCCGGTGTCACACGATGGACACCGTGATTGTCTAGTCCGAGTGATTTGCTGCTGATGATGGTCACCACCCGAGATTCGTTCTCCATCGAGACCTCACCGTATCCGAGTCGAGAATTAAGCCCCCGGCGCACTACTCGTCGGTAGGCGGCGGCGGCGTTCCCCAATACGACCGGGAGTCCGAGGAAGCGCCACCGCAATTCCTCCCACGGATTGGATCATGTCCGAACCCGCAAAAGTGTTGTAGAAGTCCTTGGTTGAGTTCTCACCTTATCCGAGTCGAGAATTGAACCCCCGGCGCACCACTCGGGAGTAGATGGCGGCGGCATTCCTCGACCCGAACGGGAGTCCAGACGAAGCGATGCCGATATTCTCCTCGGATTAGATTGGATCCGAATCCGGAAGAAATGTTGGTCGTCGATTCTTTGGAGAAGCTCCTTGCTGATTCTTGATGTCCTTGGAGGTGTGCCACGGCATATCCGCATGCCGTAGCCTCCGCTGATGAGTTTTACGAGCTCGCCGAGATTCGCGACCTTCCCGCGCAGCCTGCCTTCAAACGGATGTCCCGGACGCATCAGAACTCCGTTTTGGGCGTTCTTGGGCTTCACTAAAAGATGACGAAATTATATTTCAAACGCATCCAGTCTCATCCCGAAATTCCTTCTGGATAAACAGGAATTAAAGAAACAAGATGACGTCCAGAATCTGTCTTCGAGCCGCCAGCCAGATCCGAAGTCGGGAATTGAGCTGCATGCATTACTCATGAGTAGATGGCCGTGGCTTTCCCCAATCCGAGCGGGAGGCGTTGTTGTAGTTCTCCTTAGATTGGGTCTAATCCAAATCAGGGAAGTGGAGTTTGCCGAAGTTGTTGAAGTAGCAGTTGGCTCACGAAGCGAAGAGCTTGCCGGGAGCGAAGACGATGGCGACTCCGGTGATCGAAGCCATCAAGCTTGGTGAAGATGATCTTGACGCTACCCCTACCTGGCGCGCGAACTGTCGACTGGTGACTAACTGGGGGGTCACCGCCGGCAATGATTATATATGAGGCGATGCACAAGATCCAAACTCGATGGTTGCACAAGACAAGGATTTATACAGGTTCAGGCCCTCATGGCGGAGGTAATACCCTATGTCCTGTGCTCTGGGATTATATGGGGTATATGTGTACAAGATGATCAGGAGATGATCAAGCTATAGATGTGTGATTCTCTAGATGAAGATGCCGAACCAGGGAGCTCCTGTCGGGGACTAAATTACGGCCCATTGACATGGCCCACTCACTGACGGCCCAATCGAACAGCCTACCAGGGCCCAGCTCCCTGGAAGGTTCTATCTGGCCCATATGCGCCCCGCCAACAGATCCCGGCCGCATGGTGCGAACGGCCAAGGAATCGTGGTTTGAGTCCGCCTCAACAGAGTTCTCAAGACGGCTACGAGAAGACCCTGACGTGGTTTCCGGATTGATTAGGAGTCGTGATCCCCAAGATTAGAGCTTACCTTATCTACCGTAGGTTATATTTGGCATGTAATCGAGTTCGCATTTATCTCGTAGTTAGCCCGCCCGATATTCCCCAGAGGTCGGTTTGCTCGCACTATATAAACCAAGCCCCTACGGCGCTTAGGGGCATCCGCACGAAGTTTTACAACTTGATCCGCTTTTGTATTGGCTAGACACCGATCTTTTCTTGTACACTCCATAATCTCGCCGAGACTTGTTCGCCTCGCCGAGCCACCTCTTGTATTCATCTCTCGACATATAAGAAAGGCCGGACGAGGGCTATTATCTCCCGAGAGGCCCGAACCAGATAAAAACCCCGCCTCCTGCTCGCTGTCGTCGTGGTTGTTCGGCGCGGTTCCTATCTCCTCCTTGAAGAACCTTGGTTGACTTGGGTCAATATCTCAACCGCCGACAACCGGGCGCCGTCCGCGGGGATACGCAGACGAGCATGTCGAACTCTATCACCGATCAGAGATTCTCCCGAGGACTACGACTCGGCGGCAGATGTCTTTCCTCGCCAGATCGGATCAATCCTTCGATCTTGATCGCTTCCAGATCCGTTCCCGCCCGCGTTTCGGGATCGGATCACCGCGCGCCGGCAGCTTTTCGCCCGGCGCGATGTGTTCCTCGCGACGAGCTCCGTGCTCGGGATCGATCTCGCGCCGCAGCTTTTCGCCTCGAGCGCTCGTCGTCCCCGCGACGAGCCCGCTCGGGCCGGATCAACTCGCCGGGCAGCCTTCGCCGGCGCTGCTCGTCTCCGCGACGAGCCCGTGTTCGGGTCGGATCTTTCGCGCGGCAGCTCTTTCGCCGGCGCGTGGTCTCGTCCCCGCGATGAGCTCCGCGCTCGGGATCGGATCAAAATTCTTCCGATCCTGTGGCTGTTCGCCGGGCAAGGATGTCGGGAGAGAGTCGATTAGCAATGAAACATCGACCAGCCTTCAGAAGTTCCTCGTAGGTCTTTTCGCTTCCTAGCTTCGCGCTTTTCTCAAATTTCGCGCTTAGTTCGCTCCAAGTCTCTGCCGCCATGTAAAGTTCAACCCATTGAGCGATGAATGCTCATGCCCTCGCGTCCTTCTCACCACTTGTCTTCTCGCATCACTTTCTCTCTCGTAACACTTGATGGTTGTCCGGTCTTTAACTCTTGGCCCGCAATCTTAAGGGTTTTCCCCGCTCAGATCCGGTTTCAACAAGTTCCTAAACTCGAGTTGCGTAACGGCGATCCACCGCGCTAAGCTCGCTCGTAAGCCCTCCGCTGCAGTAGGCACTTTACCGCCACGGCACAACCGCCGGGTAAAGCTCGCTCGTAAGCCCTCCGCGCAGGGCACTTTCCTTGTTTGGTTACCTTCTAATCGCTTAACTTACGTTAACGAAGCGCTTAGAACGAGTCGATCAGATACGGTGTCGCCAAACTCTCTACGCACGCGTTTGAAGTCGCAAGTTTAGGTCTTCATGCATCGTCTGCATCGGGCTAGGGCGCCGCTTTTCTCTTGTGCACTGCTCGAAGTTCGCAAACTCAGTCCTCGAGCAACAGACAACGGGCCGGAGTTAGGCTAAGCGCTTCTACCGGTTTTTCTTAAAACTTTAGCGCTGTTCGCTTTGCTCTTGGTTCCTCGCTCGCCTTGTCTTTTGCTGCTTTTTTTGCAGTGAAAGCTGCTCGGTCGACTCTCGCTCGATTCAAGCGCCGCTCGGCGGTCTTGAGTCGCTCGGCGGTCTTAAGTCGCTCGCCAGCTCCTGAGGATCGCTTCCTCGGCGGGCTTGGGACTTGAGCTGAATTTCGCAACCCCGTGACGCTTTTCAGTTTTTCGCCTTTCTTAGCGCTGGTTTTCCAAAACCTCGTTGGTTTTCGCCGCCAGAGCGCCTCGCGCTGCATTTAGCATGTCTTTTATCTCGGCGACGACCAGACGGCCCGTTAACCGGAAGCGTGCACCACCGATGGAGTCCCGCCCACCGTAGTCGATTCTCATCGCAACGGCATGCCCACCGTAGTCGATTCTCATCGCAACGGCACTCCTAGCGCTGGTTCCGCACTCACGAGGCGACACCAACGCTATACGGATCTATGTCCGGATAAGATTTCGCCAAGACGCCTTGCTCGCGCTAAGATCCCGACGCTTCTCCGTTAGCGGTCTTAGCCACAGCTGGGTTGCACTTGCCCGCACACGCCTTTTTTATCCATGCTACGCCCTTCCCGCACGGTAATCCGGAGCAATGCACCACCAACGAGTCCCGCCCATCGTAGTCGATTCTCATCGCAACGGCACTTTAGCGCCGGTTCCGTGATTCGCCGAGGTGACACTAACGCTTATCGGGGACGCATTCAAAAAAATTATGTCTTGTGCGGTAGGTCGCCTTTTGCGGTTTTCCAAAACTCGCTTGCTTTCTTAGAGCCTCGCTTTTTGCTCCTTTTTCCTTTTGGTCGCTCGCCTCTTTGTTTGTCTTCTCGCAGAAGTACAGAACGGGAACGCCGACGCCTGCGTGATGGTCGCGGGCAGGTTCCGTGCTTCCCCACCAAAACCGATGTCCGTGATCCTCTTCCCGGTTTGTTCGCACATGCCTGTGGACTGATTCACTTCACCCAGATGATCTCTTTGCCTTTGCCCCAAGACCGACCTTCACACCGCTAAGTCAAGGTAGTGAGCCACCAACGGAGTCCTCGCCCACCGTAGTCGATCTCATCGCAACGGCAAGCCCATCGTAGTCGATTCTCATCGCAACGCACTCCAAGCGCCGGTTCGCGACTTGCCAAGACAACGCTAACATCGCCGCAAGGAATACGAATGGGTAATGCGCTGATTTCACACGCCTTCTTGTGGCTCGATCGCATCGGGTTGTGATTCATCTCACGCCGGGCGCCTTCGCCTGGCGCACGCCTAGTTCCCGCGACGAGCCCGTGCTCGAACCGATGGCCTTTGACTGGTACGCTTCGCCGGGTCGCATTTTCGTTCCTTTAACGAGCCCGTGCTCGGGATCGATCTTTACCTCGTTCTTCGACGAAGCTCTACGCCTGACCGGGTCACCTTTCCCATTCAGATGCATTGTCTCGCTTCCTAGCACACGATCCACGCTTGAGGCGATCACCTTCGCTTCCCGAAAGCACGACGCTCGCCGAGAGCGCACTTCTATTTCTGCATGTCAGAGCCCGAGAGGTGGTTTCTATCTTTCCTAGACATCCGAATGTCCGATGCAGCAAGACGAGTCCATCTCGCGACTTGTTATGTTTATTCTCCCGAAGATCTCGATCTTACCGGATGCGGGTACGCCACTACTAGGAATCCAATCCTCCTTGATGACGCTCAACCTCGTGGAGATGATTCACCTCGTGATCGGGCGCTTCTTGCCCGAGGCCAGATCCGTCCCCGCGACGAGCTCAAGGCTTGGGGACCGGATTCGATTTCTACATCAAGGCCGAAAGTGCTCGCCGACAGACGCAGCTTCTCGCTCGACGCAACAGAGTTGCTCGCACTAGGCGGGTTTGTTTGGTCCCAACAAGTCTTGTTCGGTCGAATCACAACCTGCTTCGGCCGCTTGTTACACGCCTCAGTAGCAACAAAATTTCCTCTTCAGGATATAGAGTCTCAAGAGGAAGACCCCACTCTAGTGAGTCCTTCCACTTGAGTCTCTGGGCTAGCCGTCGGGACTAAATTACGCCCATTGATATGGCCCACTCCTCGACGGCCCAATCGAATCAGCTTACCAGTGGCCCAGCCCGAAGGTTCTATCTCGCCCATATGCGCCCCGCCAACAAAGATCCTCGGCCGGTATGGTGCGTAACGCCAAGGAATCGTGGTTTGAGTCCGCCTCGAACGGAGTTCTCGACGGCCACGAGAAGACCTTGACGTGGTTTCCTGGATTGATTAGAGTCGTGATCCCCAAGATTAGAGCTTACCTTATCTACCGTAGGTTATATTTGGCATGTAATCGAGTTCGCATTTATCTCGTAGTTAGCCCGCCCGATATTCCCCAGTAGGTCGGTTTGCTCGACTATATAAACCAAGCCCCTACGGCGCTAGGGGCATCCGCACGAAGTTTTACAACTTGATCCGCTTTTGTATTGGCTAGACACCTGATCTTTGCTTGTATTATTCGATAATCTCGCCGAGACTTGTTCGCCCTGCCGAGCCACCTCGTATTCATCTCTCGACATATAAGAAAGGCCGGACGAGGGCTATTATCTCCCGAGAGGCCCGAACCAGGATAAAAACTCCGCCAGCCTGCTCGCTGTCGTTCGTGGTTGTTCGCGCGGTTCCTATCTCCTCCTTGAAGAACCTTGGTTGACTTGGGTCAATATCCCAACCGTCGACAGCTCCCTGCCCGCCTTATATAGTGGGAGGCAGGGTTACAAGATAGAGTCTTGGTCAGTTACGAGGTAGGATTCCTATCTCTATCCTCTAGTAGTTATCCGGGATTACAAGTATATCTTCCCTATTAATTAGGGGTGACTTCTTTCCTTGCCGAGCAAGCATTCTAGAGTCCGAGTGGTACCCGTCCTTATCCACCCGACTTGGTCCATCCCCTGTCGGGTGGTCTTTTAGGCCCTCCGTATGGGTACCCGGGGTCTATGTTATCCACAGGTAGTAAAGAGTGTACCACCGCATCCGGTAAGATCAGATCTTCCGAGAGAATGAACATAGCAAGTCGCGAGATAGACTCGTGTTGCCGCATCCAGGTATGAAGGTACCCAGGAAAGCATGAACAGAAATAGGGAAACCACCTCTCGGGCGAGAACATGCCCGAGGAAATAGAGATTGCGCTCTCGAGCAAATGTCGTGCTCAGGAGCAAGGGTGATGTGCCCCCAGACGTAGATCGTGTGCTAGGGGCAGACAATACATACGAGGGGGTAGGTGACCCAGTCCCCGAGCATCGAGCTCGTCAAAGGAACCAGGTAAACAGATCCAGTCCCCGAGCACAGAGCTCGTTAAAGGAACCAAAAAGTGCGACCAGGTGAAGACGCATCTGCAGAGACCATCCAGCCCTCGAGCGCTGAGCTCGCCGGGGACCAGACGCGAAGCTCCGGCGAAGAGCTCGCCCGTGCGAGGTGATCCACCGAGCACGGAGCTCGTCAGGGGACTAGACGCGCCTTGGGAGAAGAGCTGCCCGGGGCGAGGTGATCCACAACCCGATGCGCCAGAGCCGCAAGAGAACGTGTGAAATCAACACTTTACCCATGACGATTCTTTGGCGACAAGGTAAGCGTTGTCTTGACAAGTGCGTAACCGACGCTTGAGTGTCCGCTATGGCGAGAATCGGCTTACGGCGGACAGACTCGCTGGTGCCGAATCGGAAGGTCGCGTCGGGCAAAGGCAAGAAATCATACGCGGGTGAAGTGAATCGCCCCCGCATGCGTGGAGCGTGTTCGGAAGAAAGGGATGCGTATATTGGTTTTGATGGGAAGCTCGAACTCGCCACGATTATCACCGCGCGCCGACGCTCCCTGCTTCGTATTTCGCAGAAGACAAACAAGAAGCAAGCCAGCAAGTGGAAAAGAGAGCATGGACAGTTCTAAGAAGAGCAAAGCGAAGTTTGAAAACACGCAAAGAAGACCTACCCGCACAAGACATATTTTTCCCGCACGCCCCCGATAGCGTAGTGTCACCTTACGAACGCGAACCAACGCCAAGAGTGCCCGCTATGGCGATAATCGGTTTACAAGTGACATGACTCACAGGTGCGTTGTTCGATTACCGTGCTGTGAAAGACGAGTATGGATAAAAAGAAGTGCGCGGGCAAGCGCAGCCCCGCCGTGGCTAAGACCGCTAACCGTGGAAGGCGACAGACCTTAGCCGCAAGCAAGACGGCGAGGCGTAAATCTTATCCGAGCATGGACCTCGTAGCATTGGTGTCGCTTTGGCGGGCGCGAACCAATCGCCAAGAGTGCCCGCTATGGCGAGAATCGCTTACGCGGCAGGCCCGCTATGGCGAGAATCGGCTTACTAGAGGCGTAATCTTCTTCGTGGTGCACCGCCGTTAACCGGAGCCGCATGTGTCGCCGCCAGATAAAAGACATGCTCAAGACGCCGAGCGCTACGGGAGCGAAAGACCGAGCTGATTTGTCCCTTTATTAACCGGGCAGGGGTACAGCGACGGCCCTGGGTTTATAAAGAGCTAAATGCGGACCAGGACAAAGAGGTTTCGAAAAACCAACGCTAAGGAAAGGAACTAGAAAACTGGATACGTACCGGGGTTGCCGAAATTCAGCTCAAGACCCAACTGATCGAGGAGAGGCAGTCCTCCGAGGCACTTCGGGAAGAAGCCGAGAAGCTTCGCGCGCTGGCCGCGAGGACTAGCATCGCGGAAGGAAGGGTCGAGGAGCTGGTCGAGCAGCTTAAGACCGCCGAGCAGCGCTTGAATCAGAGCGAGAGTTTGACCGAGTAGCTGTGGGCAAAGACTGAGGAGGTCGAGGCCTTTCGTGCAGAGGCCAAGGAGCAGTAGGGCAGTACCCGAAAGGGCCTTGTACTCCTGCAAACTTTTGTTAGTGTAAATAAAGACTTACCTTTTTCCTCCAAAAAGAGAAGCAAAAGATAAGAACGAACAGAAAACCGAGAGCAAGGCGGAACAGCGCTAGAAAGTTTTAGAAAAAATGGTAGGACGCCAGCCTAACTCCTAGCTCCCTCACAGCATCTCGCCGAAAACTCGAAGTTTATGAACTAGAACAGGTGCACAAGCAAAAGAGCGACACCCTAGCCCCGGTACGGACGATGCATGAAGACCTAAGTTTGAGAATTCAAGAACGTGCGTAGAGAGATAGAGCGACACCTGCATCCTGATCGACTCGTTCCATGAACTGCTTGTTAACGTAAGTTAGGCAATTCCAAAGGTAACGAACAAGGAAAGTGCCTCGGCCGCGGAGGGCTTACGAGAGCAGGCTTTGCCAAGTTGTCGACGGTTGAGATATCGATCTCAAGTCAACTAAGGTTCTTAAAAAAGGGAGAAGGAAGACTTGCCGAGCAGAGCGAGCAGCGATCAATGAGCAACAGGGAGACATATACAGGAAGTAATATGCAAGGACCTCGTGCCTCTAAGTCATGCCCTCTACACGACGTAGGGGCTCGGTTTATATAGCGTTGAGGAACCGACCTACCAAGGGATAATCGGGCCGGGCTAACTACGAGTCCGTAACAAACTCAGTACATGTCAAATACATACTGAGGTAGATAAGGTAAACTCCAAGTCTTGGGGATCACGACTCCTAATCCAATCCGGGAATCCACCATCCAGGTCTTCACGTAGCAGTGCAGAACTCTGTTCGGGTAGGACTCGAACACGAATCTTAGGCCATTACGCACCGTGCCAGCCAGGAAGCTGTTCGGCAGGATGCACATGGGCCTGATAGAACCTTCTAGGGAGCTGGGCCCTAGGAAGCTGTTCGATTGGGCCGTCAGGGAGTGAGTCATGGCAATGGGCCGTAATTTCATCCCCGACAGCTAGCCCCCGAGACTCAAGTGGAAGGACTCACTTGAGTGGGGTCGTCCTCTTGAGACTCTAAGACACGAAGAGGGGAATCTTGCTGCTACAAAGACGCAACAAAGACCGAACAAAGGCGCTACACCACCGAACAAGACTTGCATGGGACCGATAACTCGACAAGGTCGAAGCAACCTCCGCTAAGGCCGAACAGGAACCACTTCGCCTCGAAAGCAGTAGCCAAATTTCGCAAATATGACACACTAAAAATAGCCGCTATGATTCCAACGGTAACTTCGCACCAAGCAGGAAAACAAAGCACTCGCTTTTACCCAGCCGCTGCAAAGAAAAACTAGCCATTCCGTCAAGAAAGATCCGCTATGAGCTGCTCGTTTGGGTCTATAAAAGCACCTAAGCCGCCCGTGGCTCGCCACTTCTGCCCTCACGCACCTTTCCTTCCCGAGCCCTAATTCCAACCGCGCTAAGCATCAAACAGCCAAACTCCTCTCCCAAATCTGTTCGTCCAGTCCTGGGATTGCTATGGCAAAGTTTTCCGGCACTAGCATGACTGAGAAAGACCAAGGTCTGGAGGAGGAAGGCTGCCGACACCGGTAGCGGAGGTCGCCCGGGAGGAGGAGACACCGAGCCGCCGAGGACGAATTGCCAACTTCGAAAGGCCAGACTGCTCGGGTTGAGGTCGCCTCAAAGCGACTTCGGAGGCCTTCTTCAACATCGCCGATTGGAGGTGGCGAACTCAATCTGAACTCCATCCTCCGGGATGGTCGCCTTTGCACACCGGCGAAGGCTATCTGGGAATCGATCCGCCGGTGGGCTGCTCTTCACTACTACACGGTGACGAGGAGCAGCCCGCCGCTTCCGCCCAAAGTGCCACTACTCAAACTCGGGCTACCGCCGACGACGCCCCTGCACTCGCCCACCGCCGCCGATTCAATCTGCACGGGTAGATGAGGTGGTTCTACACGAAGAAGGTCGACGACAAGAACTCGCCTTTCACCGGACAGTTCTCGCGAGGAACTCCGCCGAGCTGTCCGACGAGGATTGGTACCGACGCTGAAGATCGCTTCCTCGTGAGCCTCGCACACGGGCAGGAGATCATCCAGACTTCACAAATAACAGATCTCGTCTGGCCGCGAGAAGACCCTACCCTTCTACAAGATAGAAGGGGAAGACATCACCGGAGAGCACGGGTAAGTGCCTTTAAAACTCAACCTTCAATTGGTGATTTCATCCGAACAGGAACTAATAATCCTTCTCGTCGGGCAAAGGTAATCGACCGACGATGGGAGGCCGAAAGGTGTCGACTCCATGCTAAAGGCGCCGTGAAGGACGACGAGGTCACCGGGCGGGTGGCCACACATGTCCACGAAACGTGTTTCGTCCGCGACACCCGAGGTAGGTTACTTGAACCCCGCCAGGTCACCGACTTGCACCGCTAAAGTGCTAACGTTCGCTTCCCAAACAAACAGGAGGACCAGCTAATCCTAGGAGGGATCGTGGAGGAGCTCTCTGAGACCGAGGGAGCGAGGAAGGGCAAGGCCAAGGTGGCCGCGAAACCCAAGGTGGCGGCCGAGCCGACGCGGAGCTCGCCACGCCATGGCGGGCGCCACCAAGAAGCCTCCCATGTAACGGTGCCCGAGCAGCCAACGCACGCTGCCAGCCAAGGGAGACGAGTGCCGGAGCGGTAAGTGCTTCAGCAGAGCAAGCCAGACGAGAGCAGCATTTTAGCCGCGAGGCTGGATGCCGTTTTACGCAACTCTGAGTTGAGAAACTCGTTGAAACTAGATACGAGCAGGAAAACCCTGAAGATCGCGAAGCCAAGAGTTCGCAAGACCGAGCAGCCATCAAGTGTTACCAGAAAGAAAGAGTAGTCTGAGAAGATAAGGAGTGAAAAGGGCCGCAGAGGGCCACGAATATTCACTGTTTATTGAATTGAACTTTACATGGCAACCCGAGAGACTTGGACGAACTAAGGCGCGAAGTTTGACAAAAAGCGCGAAGCTAAACAAAGATCTACACAAAGAACTTATGAAGCTGATCGATGTTCCAAGTGTCGGGTCGCCTCTCCCGCCCTCCATTGCCAGCGAACAGTTTTCCGGGCGAAAGCAAGAGAAACGCATCGTGAACGGGCCCTCCCAACGGGAGTTAACTTGTTGGCATTCGACAGTTCTCGACACGGCGCAGAACGAGGTCGCCTCGCCTTCAAAACCCTTGGTGGAACTGATGGCAGCGCGTCGGGCGAAGATCTTGGCCGTAGCGCGCCATTCTCGACTTTTGTGCCCATTCGCAGTGCTCGAGGAGATCGAAGTTCGAGTAAGCGCCTTGCTCGTCAGCCCACCGTTGACGGAGCTCAGGCGAGGCGAGCCGAGTACTACTTCGGCGGTAAGATGTCTTCGCACCGTAGACCAATTGAAAGGAGTTTCTGCTGTTCTACCGGGTCAGGAAGCGAACGCCCAGAGGACGGAAGGAACCTCATCAACCTGTGCTTTGTTGTGCTCGCGGAGAGCCGCGAACACCCGCCGCTTGATACCTCGACTATCTGCTTGTTAGTTTGCTCGATCGCTTCCATTGCTCGTGGATGTGCCACGTAGATGAAGGTATCTTGGTTCCCACTGCTCAGCAGATTCTCGAATAGCTCGCTTCTAAACCTGGGACCGCATTGCATCACCTTGTGGGGAATCCCGGCTGCCGTGATCACATTGCTCTTAAAGAAGCACATAGCTGTTTTGGCGTGAAGAGATGACACGGCTTCGGCCGATCCACTTTGTAAAAGTGTCAATGGCGATTTAGCAGTGTGTGCAGCCCTTGTACCCCTTAGGAACGGGCCGAAAGGATCCGCACTTCACGTGGAGAAAGGCCATGATGGGGGGATCGTTTGGAACTCTTGGGCGGGCTTATGGACCTTCCGAGCGTGGAACTGACATGCCTTGCACTTAGTAACCACATATCGGGCATCCTATAACGCAGTGGGCCAATAGTATCCCATACGAAACGCTTTGCTGACCAGAGTCCTAAAGAGGCGTGGTTGCCACAGGCACCCTCGTGTATGTCCCTAAGAAGGAACACACCCTCCTGACGAGAGATGCATTTGGAGAGAACTCCCAGAGCACCTTGACGGTAAAGGATGCCGTCCACAAGCTTGTATGGACTAGCACGCCTTATAAGCCGGGAACGCTCGGCTTCGTTGTCGGGCAGGGTCCCATCTGCAAGGTACCGGACAAATGGCGTTGTCCAAATCGGCAGCCTGTTTCGATGACTCGGAGACAAAGACCACTGCTCTATTGCCTCGTCCGGGACGCGATTGAGGGCTTGTAAAGTTGCTCGACGAGCACCACGCCGAAAGCAAGTGTTCGCTGGAGGATCCATACTTGAAAAGCTGGTCGGCCAAGAAGTTGTCCTTCTTGGGCACGAGCACCTCAACAAATCGAAGTGCCGCCCACTTCTCACTTCAACCAGTATCACGCCATTGAGTCATCAGTAGCAATCGACATTCTTATTTACTCGATTGATGACCACCGTGAATCTCCTTCACACATACCGCTGGACGCCGAGCGACTTGCACGCCTAGTCCCGTGAGGAGGGCTCAGACTGCTGCATTGTTAGTCGCCGCAAAGTGTAGTTGGATAGAATACTGGAGTTGCTCTCCTTGAGGGGAGATGAGAACAAAACCAGCCCCCGAGTTTCCAGTGCGTGAGCCATCAAAGAACATGGTCCAGGGGGGTTCTTCAGGTTGCTCGGGAGCTTCCTGAGATTTGGGCGGACAAGTCCATTCAGCAACAAAGTCAGCCAGGACTAGGATTTAACAGCAGTTCAAGCAGCAAACAGAATATCAAATTCTGCTAGTTCCATTGCCCACTTAGCTATACGTCTGCCGGCTTCCTTGTTCCTTAGGATCTCTCCTAGAGGGAATTTGGTCGGGACCAGTATTTGATGCGCCTGGAAATAATGCCGAAGCTTCCTCGAGGTCATGAGCAAGGCATAGAGCAACTTCTGGACCTCAGGGTAACGCTCCTTTGATCCGTGAAGTACCTCGCTCACATAATAGATTGGTCTCTGGACGCCTTCCCTTTCCATCGTCAAGACTGCGCTCACCGCTTGTGGCGTGCAGTCAAGGTACAACAAAAGCTGTTCGCCATATCATGGGGTAGTCAAGACAGGTGGGTTGGACAGGTATTGCTTTAGATCTTGCAAGGATCTATCGGCCTCTTCTGTCCAATCGAAACCATTGTGCTTGCGCAGGGCCTTAAAGAAGGGCAGCCCGCGTTCGCCTTGACGGGAAATAAATCTGCTTAGAGCAGCCATCCGCCCTATGAGGCTCTGAACTTTCTTGACGGTAGTCGGAGCCTTCATGTTTTCAATGGCCTCAATTTTTTCAGGGTTAGCAGAAATTCCCTGCGAACCAATTACGGAACCGAGCAACATTCCAGATCGAACACCAAAGGTACACTTCTCGGGATTTAATTTTATTCGATGCCCAAAGTGAGATTACGAAAAGTCTCGCCGTGTCTTTACATGATCCGGAGCATACTTGTTTTTACAACTATGTCATAGACATAGACCTCCGTGTTTCTTCCACACAGCTCGGGAAAGTCTTCCATTAAGCTACCGAACGGGCACCAAAGATTACGCAGATCGAAAAGACATGGTCGGTAGCGTAAAGTGCCAAGGGGTGATGAAGGCGCCTTCTTCGTCTCGGGAGATGCTTATTTGGTGATAACCGGCAAGCATCCAAAAACTCAAAGCTAGGCATCCACAAATGGCCGACTCACCGGGTCTATGCGAGGCAATGAAAATTGTCCTAGGACAAGCCGCTCAGATCTGTGGTGGTCAACACACATCCTCCACTTGCCACCTTTCTTCTTTACTAACATGTGGTTGGCCCGCCACTGGCAGATCAACCTCACGGATGAAACCAGCAATGAAGCAGCTTTGCTGCCGATCCTTGATGATCCTGCGTTCGAACCAAAAGCGACGGCTTCCGCGAATGTGCTTTTTGTTCTGACGAATCGCCAGCTTGTGCTCATCGACAACCTCCTTGGGACCCCTGACGTGTCGACGGCCCCTGTGCAAACACGCTCAGATTGGCTCTGAGGAAGGCAATGAGCTCATTTTCCTATTTGGGGTCCAGATTGGCCCCAAGTGAACTATCTTGGAAGAGTCATCAAGAGACAATGAACTTTCTTGGTTTCTCCTCCGCCGGACAGTAAACCTTAGGGCGCAAGTGCATTTGGTCTCATGGAACTTCGACCACGCGGTGGAAGCCGGTCGATCAGTATAAGGATTGCTCGCCGCAATCTAGAGCAGCTTTGTAGTTGCTCCTTGACCGTGATCACGCCGCTAGGGCCCGGTATCTTCACGCAATGGTATGCATGGTGTGAGACGGCCATAAACTTGCCAAGAGATGGCCGGCCCAAGATTGCGTTATAGGCGGATGCGAAGTCGACCACGTCAAACGTGATCAACTCTGTCCGAAAGTTGCTAGGGCTGCTGAAGGTAACGGGCAGAACAATCTGCCCGAGCGGCCGCACAGCCTCTCCTAGCACAATCCCATAGAAAGGCACCGCGACTTCCTTCAGCTTGGAGCGAGGGATCTGCATCTCGTCCAAGACTTTAGTAGAAAGTAAGTCCAAAGCGCTCCCGCCATCGATCGACTCGCCTCCGAGCAAGGCATCGATGGCTCTGAGCGACCACCGTGAGGGAGACGCTGAGGCTTGGTCATCCCAGTGGGGCAATCCTCCTTAGAGAAGGATATGGGAACCTCGGTCCACTTCATTGTCTCGAGCTGAGGCTTGCCCTTTCAACGCTAGGACCTTCCGGCAGCTTCCTGAGGTCGCGCCGAGGGTAAGCCGAGGAGCCGCCAAGATGACGGGCGATATGGTTCACGGCTTCGATATTCGGCCCTCATCGCCCCGATCACCACCATCGGCTTGGCGCTTGTCCTGCCGGCATCACCTTTTTTAAGGTGGTGGGCATTGGGCCCTTGCCGCTAGAAATCCTAGAGCTTTGGCAGCCTGTGTCCCGTGAATGGCGCTGTGGTCATGCCCATAGTTCTCGTGGAACTTGCAACATCGGTCACTTGACCTTTCTTGCCTTGGTTGTTTCCCCGGGCGGGCTTCTTGCCCTTATAGTTATTATTGGGCTTTTTCTCGCCTGCCTTTTGGGAGGAGGTGCTTATCTAGACCAAATACGTGTTGTTCGTGATCACCTTTATTTTTCTTCTTCTCGACTTCTTGTCACCGTGGATTATTGTTGCTCTTCTTCTTCTCATCCACACTAAGTCGGGCGACAGCTCTCCCTTGTCGAACGCCTTCTTAGATCAACACGCCTGAGATTGGCATAGCGATCACCGCCTTTGAACAGTTGTAGGCGTCCGTGTCTCATTGATCTCGAGATCTTGCGAATACGCTTCGTCATGACTCCATTTTTAAAGGCGCGACAATGCACTCGTTCGAGATGTTCGGGATCGTGTTGCGGATCTTGATGAAACGCTTCACGAAGTTGCAGAGGGTCTCCCTGTTCATTTGGATCATCTAGTGCAGATCATCCTCCTTGCCCAGACGCACGTAACAGCTCTGAAAATTAGCAATCAGAGAGTCACAAAGCTGGTCCCACGAGCAGATGGAACCTTCTTGCTGATTGAACAGCCACGTCCGAGCAGCGCCCTCAAGGACGGTCGGGAGGTAATTAGCCATGACTAGCTCGTCACCTCCGGCTGCCACGATGGCAGTAGCGTAGATGGAAAGGAACTCCTCTGGGTTTTAGGTCCCATTGTACCTCTTCATGTGACCGGGCTTGAACTTAGAAGGCCACCTGACGGCGCGAAGCTCGTCAGAGAAAGCCTTACAGCCCAAGGCATAAGACCGGCCACCTTCCCCAGCAGAACCTAGCCTTGAAGAGACGTTGGTCCTGTTACCCGGAGGAACTCTAGCTGAACGGGAAGATTCTGCCTGGAGGAACTCCCTCTGAGACAATCCTCCGCGCTCCTTCCTCGTGGTCGTGACAACAAGCTCCTCCCGAGGGGGTCTTCGGTGATCGTCGCGTGCACGTTTGCCCCTATGGTCGCGATGACCACGAGGGCTCAATGAGCGTCGCCATTCACGGGTATCCTGTTCGTGACGAGTCGAGCTCCGACGGTGATGACGGTCACGCCGATCCGCCGTAGCACTCGCTTCAATCTCCCCGCAAAGTTGACCGCGTTGTCCGGAGGAGGTGTTAGCTTCACCCATGGACTTAAGGCCCTCGCCATCCGCTCTAGGTGAGTAGCGACAAAGATCGCTTATACGAGCGCAGGTCACCCGCTGGTAGATCTTATCACCGGCCATGGCTTGAAGTCGCTCCCACTCGCCGAGGGGTCGGGATCTCGAGACGCCCGCTGCCTTGTCCCACTGTGGTCTCGTTACGCTGATTCATCCCAGCAGTTGCTGAACTTCGCCGAGGGACTTGGTGCAGTGTACGCTGAGGCGGGTCGCTACCGCCGACGCTATGCCGATCACGAAATTGGCGCCAAGGTTCTCGTTGATTGAGGCATCCAGACACGGCGAACAACTTCGCTCGAGAGCAAACAAGGCAACCTCATCCGTCGCCGAGCGTAAATCGACATGCTCGATCTCTTCGCCGCCGCAGTCTGCACAGATTCTCTTCAAGTTCCCCTACCGCCATGTTGATGCTGCGACGACTGCGGCGAAGGCGCACCAGACGGTGTCATCACTGTGTCTCCACAGGAAGAATCGATCGACATGGTCCTGGAATCCGAGAGATCTAGACCATCGTATAGATCGTCGGTTCGGTAGTCATCACCAATGACTGGAGTGTGATCTGAGACCGTCTCTAGAACGTATCCAGAGATTTCTGTCCCAGATACAGAAAGCGATCGAGATCGAACAGATCGATCCGATCTGACAGGGGACAAGACGTCCTGCCCCTCTGAGTCATAGTCCTCAGGAAGAGATCCCTGGTCGTTGATGGAGTTCGACATGCTTGAGCAAACTTGATCTACTAGTTCCCCACGGACGGCGCCAACTGTCGACGGTTGAGATATCGATCTCAAGTTAACTAAGGTTCTTGAAAATGGGAGATGGAAGACTTGCCGAGTAGAGCGAAAGCAATGATCAACGAGCAAATGTGGAGACAGGGTTTTATCCCGTTCAGCCTCAAGGAGATAATAGCCCCACGCCCAAATTTCTTTATATCAAAGAGGATTACAAAGAAGGATCCCGACGAGACGAACAGGTCTCGGCGAGATTATGTGTATACAGGAAGTAATATGCAAGGACCTCGTGCCTCTAAGTCGTGCCCTCTACACGCCGTAGGGGCTCGGTTTATATAGCGTTGAGGAACCGACCTACCAAGGAATAATCGGGCCGGGCTAACTACGAGTCCGTAACAAACTCAATACATGCCAAATACATCCCGAGGTAGATAAGGTAAACTCCAAGTCTTGGGGATCACAACTCCTAATCCAATCCGGGAATCTAACGTCCGTGTCTTCACGTAGTCGCGCGTAACACCTGCTCGGTCTGACTCAACACTAATCTTAGGCATTACGACCGTACAGCCCAGAAGCCGTTTCGCAAGATGCACATGGGCCCGAGAGAACCTTCTTGGAAGCCGGGCCTCGAATCTGCTCGACATGCCGTGAGCGAGCCATGGTAATGGGTCAGATTTCATCCCCGACACAAGTGGTTGTGCCGAGCGCGGTAAGTGCCTCTGCCGCGGAGGGCTCACGAGAGCAAATTTAGCCGCAAGGGGAAAGCCGTGTTACGCAACCTTTAGTTTACGAACTTGCCGAGACTAGATACGGGCAGGGAAAACCTGAAAATCGCGGAGCCAAGAGTTCGCAAGACCGGGCAGCCATCAAGTGTTACCAGAGAGAAAGATAGTCTAAGAAGACGAGTGGTGAAAAGGGCCGCAGGGGGCCGCGAACATTCACCGTTTATTGGATTGAACTTTACATGGCAGCCCGAGAGACTTGGACGAACAAAGGCGTGAAGTTTGAGAAAAAGCGCGAAGTTAGGAAAACAAACGAAAGACCTACACAAAGAACTTATGAAGCTGGTCGATGTTCCAAGTGCTGGTCAGCTTTCTCCCGTCCTCCATTGCCAGCGTAACACTTCCCAAGCGAAAGCAAAGCAGAAACGACCGTGAACGGGCCCTCCCATCGAGGAGTTAACTTGTTGGCATTGGACAGGTTCTGGACATGGCGCAGAACAAGGTCGCCTACCTTCAAAGCCCTTGGTCGAACTGATTTGACAAAGATGTCGGGCGAAGATCTTGGCCGGTAGCACACCATTCGACTTTGTGCCCGCTCAAGGTGCCTTCGAGGAGATTGGGTTCGAGCAGTGTTTACTCACACAACCGTTGACCGAAGCTCGTAGGAGGCGAGCCGAGTACTACTTCGGCGGGCAGGATGGCTTCGCACTGCACTAATTGGAAAGGAGTTTCTGCCGTTCCTACCGGGTCAGGGTGCGAACGCCCGTGAGGACGGAAGGAACTTCGCCGACCCAAGCTTTTATTGTGCTCACGAGTGCAGCCAACACCGCCGCTTGATACCCTCGACTATCTGCGTCCGTTAGCTCGCCGATCGCTTCCATTGCTCGCGGATGTGCCACGAGGCGAAGGCATCTTGGTGCCTAGTCGTCGCAGATTTCCGAATAGCTCGCTTCAACAGGGACCGTTATCGGTGATCGTGGTAGGTTGATCGCGCTGTTCGGTTGAAGTGTTAACTTCACCTATGGACCTAAGGCCTTCAGCTAGCCACTCTAGGTGAGAAGTACTGCCGCCTATGAGGGCGAGGTTGGCCCGGGCAGGATCTCACCACCGCCAAGACTTGAAGTCGCTTCCACTGCCAAGGGGTCCCGAGATCCTCGAGACATCCCGTCGGGATAAAATTACGGCCTATTGCCATGGCTCACTTCTCGATGGCCCAATCGAATGCCTCACTGTGGCCCAAATACCGGAAGGTTCTATTTGGCCCATATGCATCCCGCCGAACAGCCTTCCCGGCCGGGCGTGGAAGCGAATGGCCAAGGAATCGTGTTTGAGTCCGCCTCAACAAGAGTCCTCG